>JAODTR010093416.1:0-13783 GCA_025399935.1 Amblyopsis rosae | reverse complement strand
AAACTGTGCTTTTCTTTCAAAAATTTGGAAATTTCTAAGTGACCCCAAACTTTTGAACGGTAGTGTATATATATGTATTCTTGTGCAGTTTGTGCGTGAGTGAGTGTTTGTTTACAGGCCCTGCTGTGTTCCCCACCCTGGTCTGTGTCTCCATATTGCTGCCTCCTGAGTCCTGTAATGAGCTACACAAGCTTCTGCTAACCTGCTAACCATCCACCTGTTGCCAATCAGCTAATCACCGGCTATCATCTGATAGAGCCTGTTGCTCCTGTCACATCGCTACCTGCCTGAGTAATTCTAGTCTGTCAACCTTTTTGCCCTCTTGAACTCCTGGCTGTCATCGTAGCTTTTTTTGTTATTAACCCGATTCTGCCTTCTGCTTAGTTTACTGTGGAGATATTTCCTGTATTCATTGTATTGTATGTTTGGTTCATGAGAGTTTAATTGTGGATGTTGGACTGTTTAATAAACCAGTGTTTTCCAGCCATGGTCCTGTATTTCTACTGCCCGGCATATTATAGATGTCTCCCTGCTCCAACACACCTGATTCCAATGAATGGGTTGTTATCAATCTCTGCAGAAGCCTGGTAACTACCAATTCATTATAATCAGGTGTGTTTGAGCATAAAGACTAAAACATGCAGGACAGTGGGTCCACAGGACCAGGGTGGGGGATTGCTGAATTCGTGTTAAATGCACTACTGTTTTCCTGTTCTATTTCAGTGTCTTTATTCAGGTGTCAGGGCCGGTGACAGATTGAACAATCTTAAATAATATCAGTCTGAAGTAAACTATCTAGATTATTCTGCTTGCATAATTTATAGCTGCCTTTTCCGTCTCCTGCCTGCTTTTCCCATATCCCCACCAAATGATGTGTGAAATGAGAGGATTTGCTTTGCGTGCAATTAACAGTGTGTATGTGCATGTCACCTAATCACGAGGCCCTCAACCAGCACCCATATCAAACAGGAAAACAATCGCTAACACGCCAGTACTGCTACAACATGTGTCTTGGGTTTGAGGAATTTGCGATTGTGATCATAGTAATTACATTGAAATCCCTACCGCTTTCTCTAACGCATTCAAACTGAGAGGGAACTTGAAATTGCATCTTCAGCAAACTATCCTGTCAAAGTTTCAACGTTTCAATGTTTTCTGTGGCATTCCAATAATCACACATTACATTCAAGTGGTTATTTGGTCCCTAAGCACAAATCTGTGACAGAAATCATTATTCATATACAAGTGCAATAACACGATGTTTCAAGCACATATTCTAAAGTAAACCGCTCTCTCTCTCTCTCTCTATATATATATATATATATATATATTCTCAGTAAACAGGAGTCATATATCCTCAGTATGTACAGTAAATGCATTACACATTATATGCATGCAGACATTGTTGTCATAAATACTCCTTTATAAAATAAAAGTCAGGTCATTGCACAAAAGAAAACCATGAATAGCTACTTTTCTTCTTGTAAGCAACACTGGCTAGTTCCTATTTTGTATTAGTTGCTATTTAGAGCAAGCTCTCCACTTTAAGGTCACCGCTTGGTCTATACCTTCTGTGCATCAGTATGGGGTTAGTAATTCCTTCGGACAGTAGTTTCTGCAGAGAGACTAGATAAATACTACACAGTATAAACCAGTACTGTGGTTTACAACCAGCAATAGCATGGAACCAGCCATCAAATACATAGGTAAATCCACTTCCCCCAGCCGAAATATCCTCAGTGAGCTCGTAAAGTCCTCTATAGGGCTCTCAGAGCGACACCAAATCCAGGACTATTATATCGACTCAACGGGACTAGTTAATATCTTTGCTGCCTCTACAGGTTATTGCGTGTTTTGTCTCTCCGCCACAATGTAGACGCTGAAGGATTAAATTTAGATTCTTGTTTTGTTTATTGTTTTTGTTTTGCTTTCCATTGTGTTTTGATTCTCGTGTAAAGCTCACATTCAGAATATTCTGCATTCTGCAGAAGTTAGTTATTTGAGTTATCCTTAGGGAGCACCTTTAGACAACTCTTCTCTAGCTGCATCGACTTCCCTCCTACAGTGCCCTCGTGTTTCCCTTGCATTCAGTCAATCCATCACTCCATGTACCACTACCTTGTGGATACACAGGACATTTGCCATGTAATCCCGAACACCTATTCTCCATTTATCTCTTCTTCGTTGCTGCTACTCTTAAAAAAGCAGACACAGTCATGAAAGCTAGTTCACACACAAGGCTTTATGGGAAATGTTCTCTTTCCTCATGACTTGTTTCCCGATGAGGCTTCACATAATGGTCAGTGGCAAATAGAGCTTTGTGTTTCAAAATACATTATCAAGTCTGAAAGGACATAATGTGCAGGCATGATACGATGAGGATAACTTTGCTGGTGGAAACACATAATTCCTTATGAGGCTTCTATGTGTGTGCAGTCACTCAGTTTTAAGGATGTATGCATGCACAATCGGTCCTATGCTATTGCATTAGGACATTCCATTGGATCCGTGCTTCTTTCTGTAAAAAATGTAAACAGTGGCTGCTCAAGGGGCGGTACCTTATATCTGCAACAATCATTCCAAATTATTTCTTAATGGACCAAATATATAAATATCAAGTGTTTGATGTGGCCCTTTAGTTATTGAGCCACCTTTTGTTTCTGCTATTCACAAGCCCTTGATTTTGAATTGCAAGCTTGTTTCGCTAAAATTGAATAGCACTGTGGCCTCACAGCAAGAAGGTTCCAGGTTTCTGTGTGGAGTTTGAATGTTCCCCGTGTCTGCATGGGTTTCCTTGGGGTGCACCGGTTTCCCACACTATCTAAAAGCATGTCAGGGTCACTCTCCAGCCAGTGCCATGTGACCAGTGACACTGGCTCCAATCTGGAGATGGTCCCCGGGTGCTGCACAGCGGCTAACCACTGCTCCCTTGAGGGATGGATTAAATGCAGAGGATGAATTTTGCTACATGTATGTGTATGTGACAATAAAAGCACCTTTACATCAAACAAAAACATCTATTTTTACTGGCTACACATGCTGCGCATGTACGACGAGAAATGTCTACTGCTAGCTCGGTTTAAAAATAGACATTGACAGTTTATGACCCACTTCTATGTAAAAGTGCTGCGTACACCTCACATAAATAATCTATGTTTAGAAGACTGTTCTATTTTTACAGATCTCCGCAGCGCATACGCTCACAAATGCGCTGCTCTATTATGGAAGCTTAGTGTTGCAGGATGTACAGTACGCTATGTGTTCGTTGTATCTTGGCCGTAAGTCTCCAGTGAGATAGCAAAACTATATTGTATACAGTAGTAGTACAGTAGTAACATATGTATACTGTACTGTATGTATTGCAAACACAAATGTTAATATTTTAATTAGATACACATTAGATACACATTAGATACACACAATCAAATGCACTCACTAACTTACACTCATTACCCATACTAACAAACTGCCCTATGCTGTTGGTTGAGACTATTACTGTAAACTGTGAAGTTATGTATGCTCATGGTTAATAAGAGTGCTGGTCTCCTCCGTGACCTCTTGCTAACCTGAATCCTTACCTCAAGTTCCTTCGCCTCATTAATCTGTCAACAATACACCAGCCACTCTTTGCCCACCCACTCCAAGAGAGAAAGCCCTGAGTGAAGGGAAGATTGATACCAAGGCAGTAAGAGAGAGAGAGAGAGAGAGAGAGAGAGAGAGAGAGAGAGAGAGAGAGAGAGAGAGAGAGAGAGAGAGAGAGAGAGAGTGAGAGAGAGAGAGAGAGAGAGAGAGAGAGAGAGAGAGAGAGAGAGAGAGAGAGAGAGAGAGAGAGGTGTATTAGAAATGTAACCTTCAACCTTGCTTGTTTTCTCTGTATCTGACCCTGTGAACCCACCTTAGTTAACATCTTTCTACGAGTGACATCTTTTTCATCAACACACAAGTCTGTATTAGTGTCGCTGACACAAATAAATGATTGGGCTCCTCTCCACTCACCTGTCTGTCATGCACAGGTGAGAGAACAGTGCACTGGGGTGAAAATGTGTGCTTCTGGGAACTCTATAAACCAACTGAGCGGTGTACTTTGTACTTTATGCTATTATTTACAGTGCATCCGTAATATATTCACAGCGCTTCATTTTTTCCACATTTTGTTACAGTCCTATTCCAAAATTGATTTTTTTTTTAAAGTCCTTAAAATTCTACATACAATACTCCAACAAAGTGAAAAATGTTTGTTTGAAATGTTTACACATTCTTAGAAATAAAACAAATATTTAATTATTTATTATAAATAAATAAAATTTACATAAGTATTCACAGCCTTTACCATGACACTCAAAATGGAGCTCGGGCACATCATGTTTCCACTGATCATCCTTGAGGTGTGCTTTGGAAAGGCGCACACCTGTCTATATAAGGTACTAGAGTTGACCAAGCCATGAAGTCCAAGGAATTGTCTGTTGACCTCCATGACAGGATTGTATCAAGGCACAAATCTTGTGAAGGCTACAGAAAGATTTCTGCAGCATTGAAGGTCCCAATGAGCACAGTGGCCTCCATCATCCGTAAATTGAAGAAGTTTGGAACCACCAGGACTCTTCCTAGAGCTGGCCGCCCGGCCAAACTAAGCGATCGGGGGAAAAGTGCTTTAGTCAGGGAAGTGACCAAGAACCCTATGGTCACTCTGACAGAGCTCCAGTGTTGCTCGGTGGAGAGAGGAGAACCTTCCAGAAGGACAACCATTTCTGCAGCACTCCACCCATCTGGCCTGTATGGTAGAGTGGTCAGACAGAAGCCACTCCTCAGTAAAAGGCACATGACAGCCTGCCTGGAATGTGTTCAAGACAACTCTGTGAATGTCCTTGAGTGGCCCAGCCAGAGCCCAGACTTGAACCTGATTTAACATCTCTGGAGAGATCTGAAAATGTCTGTGCACGATGCTCCCTATACAACCCGTAAGAAGAATGGGAGAATCTGCCCAAAAGTAGGTCTGCCAAGCTTGTAGCATCATACTCAAAAAAACTTAAGGCTGTAAAGGCTTAAGGCTGTTTCAACAAAGTATTGATCAAAGGCTATGAATACTTATGTACATGTGATTTTTTTTATATATATAAAATTGCAAAAATGTTAAACAAACATGTTGCACTTTGTTAGTGTGTTGTGAATTAAAAAAAAAATAAAAAATGTAATCAACTTTTGGAATAAGGATGTAACAAGCGCTGTGAATACTTTCCGGAAGCACTGTATCTACTTATTCTGTAGATAAATGGTTTACAGCCCAGGAAACAGCTCTCAATTACTATTCAATCTCTTAGAATGTAAATTTGCGTTCAGATTTCAACATATGTTGTTACATCCCTTGGATCCACTTAGAACATCAATTGCCCGGAAGTCCATATAATTACACTATTAGAGTGCAAATGGTTATTTTCTCATTGACCAATTGTAAAACAAATGTGTGTGCAACACTCATTTTGAGTGCAGTGCATTGTATATTTATGTGTGGCTATATACTGTATGTATTAACAATAAATGGCAACAGAAAAGTCAACATTATACTGTGCAATGTTTTGCTTGTACAGATGCACACATCAATGCATAATGTTCTTCTCTATGTGCCTTTAAATCACATCAGAGCCTGCAGTCTTCGCCCACTATCTGCAAGCATCTCAACATTTTATTGATGCATGTATTAGCAAGCTAATGAGCTAAAGAACCTGTCAGATGCAGCTCTGCTAATATTGACCAATGTACCCTTAAAATAGAAAGATACGTCTTTCAGAAGCCCAATCAAGAACAAAGAAGAAAAAGCTTGAAGCATAATTACAGCAGGTGAATGTATGTAGGTATTTATTTAGTTATTGACAGTGGACTTTGCTTACCGCAATAGGGGGAAAATAATCTCTATGGAGAAAAATAAAGTTAATCTTTATTCTAATCCTTGTACAGCCCCGGCAGAATAAATAGTTGGTATAAGGACTTTGGACCCTTACCACGGCATGGTTTTAATATAACAGGTCCAACTTGGATTAACATGTCTGGAGTTTCCTTGACAACACCAAATGCAAATAGAAACTGCGTTACCCACTGTCTCAACATTGAAATCCTGAATTTATCCATACAGTTATGATTAAGCCAGTTTACCCTACATGATTGCCCCTATGAAATAATACCATTTGTAATGCATAAAACATAAGAATTGTTCATTGTTGTCTGGCATATTTAACATCACTACTGGCAACAGCGATTCTTGGATTGTGTACCGATGTAGATTTAGTTGTGTCAATGTTAATCATATCGGTGACCTGTGCTATAGTGTGCAGAATGAAACAGTTAATTACTGTATAAAACTGTTTCAATATCAATTTCGCATGAGTGCTCATGGTACAGTAAACAATATAATAATATAGTTTTATTCTATGCATCATCCTCAGATCTTTAGCCAGATGACCTAGTTGACTTACAGTACTGTAGTTGTTATCAAGGAAGTAAGTGCAGAGATCTTATAAAAAAAGTTATGTGGATCTAGAAGCTGTAACTTTTACAATAATTAGCTGTTCACTTCAGGTGTAATTTGCCAAAACATATGTGCTATAGGCCCTATTATAAAAATGCATTCAGGGTGCATCCACAATCCACTTTTTGATAGTTTAATGGCATACACTTGTTTTGCAGTGCCAGGCAGGGACATGGTTCAAAAGGGTTGTAGGATATTTGCTCTCTTCATGAAATATGGGTGTGTTTTGGGCCTAAAATACAACAGACCAATAAGTGTCATATCCTATTCCCTTTAAAATACATACACGCTAGGACTGTGGTGCATTTCTATAACGCTTTATAACGATTGCTCTATAAAATAATTTGCCTAGTTGTAGAAGAAAATTCTCTGCTAAGGAACCTGTTCATCTTTCAATTGAAAGTGTGTGAGATCAGGCCATCTATACGGCAACAGCAATATTCCACCAAAGCTCCATGAAATCTGTTTACTGTGTATTTTCTTTACCAAGGCAAAGTTGTCTCAGGGGAGGGGCCATACTGAATGGTTCAAAATACCCTTCACTCTGACTTACAAACTACCAGTAAACAAAAGATTTGGGGGCCTGAAGAGTGTGTTCACAAATACCTTCCCCAGCAACCACGCCCAGCAGGAAGAGAGAACCGGACGTGGGGCCCAAGGATTGGGAGAGAGGGCCACTGATGCTGAATCAACATCAGATAGGGAAACACTGTCTAGTAGACAGTACACTGTCTGACTAGAATATTATCAATGGGCCGAGAGACAGTCAGGGCCAGACTTCATGAACTGTTGATATTGCATGTTGTCAGTCAGAAAAGGAGGTGTGGCCCAGAGCTCTGTAACTTGTATTTCTGACCTACTATTAAAGCTGATTTATTAACTTGGATACAACGTCTCCTAATTTATCCTCATCAAATAACACGCAGGAACTGGTGTTAGGATAACCACCCAGATTCCAACAATGGATAAACAAAAATAGGAGTTACCCTGCCCGGAGGAAGCCCGGGGCCCCCATCTGGAGCCAGGCCCAGAGGTCGAGCTCGCTGTCGAGCGCCTAGTGGCTGGGTTTGCCACAGCCTGAACAAGCAACGTGGCACCCTCCTCTTCATCTTATGGGCCCACCACTCCCGTGGGGGTTGAATGTGCTGCCATATGGGTGGCAGTGGAGGTCAGGGGCCTCGATGGACCAGACCTGGGCGGCAGAGGCTGGCTCATGGTGCATATGCACCTTGAGCCATGGCGCATATGCTCATGGTGCATATGCACCTTGAGCCATTCAGGGTCTCCAGGAAGGCCGCAAGGTGAATATGCACCATGAGTATATGCACCTTGCGGCCTTCCTGGAGACCCTGAATGGAGTCCTGCATGGGGTTCCAGTAGGTGACTCCATAGTTCTGCTGGGAGACTTCAACATGCATATGGGCAATGATGGAGACACCTGAAGAGGTGTGATTTGAAGGAACGGCATCCCTGATCTAAGCCCGAGTGGGCGTTTGTTGATAGACTTATGTGCTAGTTATGGACTGTTTATAACAAACACGATGTTCGAACATAAGGATGCTCATAAGTGTACGTGGTACAGTACAAAATAATTTAATGAAAATGGTCTGGAAAGTGTTCGCAGTTGTTGCCTCTTTTAGCAAATCGGTGTTGCTACTGTTTGTGTGTCTTCGTCTAGCTCTGCCACCAGTTTGAAGTGAACCTAAAGTCTCCAGACTATAATCTCCTGTGAAAATTAAGACCAGATCAACAATCAGGGAGAGCCAGGCTACATCAGCGCACCGTAAAGTACAAAGTATACATTAAACCCCTGCCCTGACAAGTTTCATTGGACCAAAGCATCATTTTATTACGTTATATTACGAGATGAAGTGGATCGGCATGCCTACAAACAGTTCCCAGGGCCAATCTCCCGCCTTATCAAACACCCTCAGGCTCTGTGGCCACTCTACAGTGTGTCTCTCAGGTATCTGAACTGGAGCTGCATCTGTTGATAACAGCTTGTGAAAACTGAAGTTTGCTGACTGCAACGTGTCTGGACGAGAAGAGAAGAAAAGAGAAAAGAAGAGAAGAGAGGAGAAGAGAAGAGACTACCGCCAGTGGTGCTAGCTAAACCAATGCCCCCAGGGTTTAATCAAGGCGATGTTTTACTTCATGGGTGGCAGAAATACTGGTTCACTCATAATATATAGCCAAAGACGTGATTTAATCCACTGTAAATACCTAATTCAAGTGTTGGGCAGCTGAGGGAGAATGCAGTGCTTGCCAGTGAAGGAGTATGGTATTGTGTGGTATTACTCATCCCCTGCAGATTAAATTAATGTTATTACATTTGGGATGCCTATCCCAGGGATATCCATTAATGATGATGAATCTGAGGGGATTCTTTTAATAAACATATTGGGATTAAGGGTCTGCTTCTATTATAGGACCTTTATGATCACATACCACTATATGCCAAGGTAGGATTCAAATGCGACTTGTGCAAATTAAATAAAGTGTGATCAATATTGTGGAGCCATCTAATGATTTACTTGAGCATTAGCCTTCTGCCCACTATACTGTAGAACCTCTACTCAATTTATGCTAGGCAGTGAGTAAGGACTATTCCAGTAGCCCACAGATAAATACAGAAAGCAACGGCTAGATATAATGGGGTAATAGCATTATGAAATGTATTCAAATATTTTACCTACAGAGTAGCATGCTACCTTTGATAAGCCGACTGAAGAAAGGGCCAGTTGACAAACATATAAATTAAACAACCAGGAAGGGTAATTGCTTCAGCACCCCATCGATCATTTAGCTGCTTTCAAAAGCAGATTCAGACAGGCACAAAGAATCCAAGCGGATGCACCCATCAAACCCCATGCCTGTACAAACGCACAGTGGTACCACTGGCTCTCACGCTTTCTAATAAGCACACAGATGTGCCTTGGCATTTTTACATTATTTTCCTGTCTTTCCCCTGCCTTCTCTTCCACACACGAACACCGACTCCTTCTATCCAGTCTGTAGCAGGCAATCTTAGGGAGCAATGTTCAGAACCATGATGGTAATTATACAGGTTGCAGAACAGAACTAATAAAAACTGGCACAGTTCTCAAGGATAAGGCTTGAATGAAGGGCTGTCTCTCCTTTAATCTCGTACAGAATAAACCGTGTACCGTACACACACACACGCACACACACACACACACACACACGTGTACCCACAACAACAACTAGGTCATTAACATCAATGCCATGCCTTCGTCTGATGTATGGAGGGTTCTCATTGGAATTAGATTGCATTGAAGGCATCTTTGATTTAGCTCAGGTTGTAAATGTGGCCCCGCTGGTCTTGCTCGGGCTAGCCATCGATTGTGTGTGTTTCATTGGCTCTGTGAGCTACATGTAGGTTGTGGCTCCATGAAAGAACAGCAAGGTTTCCCCAGCCTGCGCTCATGAACTGCTGAGGGCCGAGATATTGAGCAGTTACCCCGTTCAATCCTCATTAATCATTGTTCTGTCAATGAGCCGCGCTCCAAATGACTTCCTGGCACTGCCTTATATAGACACACATTCACTACGCCAAACAATGTACGCAGGGTACCTGACATGCATTGGGTGTTGTCAGACGTAACTTCTGAATATACAAACCATTCTATATTTGAAGCAGCTGTTTGTCCTTGTGCACGCAGTACACAAAAAATACATGGAGCTTAAATGTTAAATCTATTCAACATATTCACAACAGCGTCTCATAAGAAATGTATACAGTTGAATTATAAGTTTCTCTCTATTTTCTAATGGCCGGCTGTGTGGGTGGATTTCCTAGAAAAAAAACTGCAAATTAACTGCGGATAAAGGGAATAGAAAAAGTGATACATATACATACACACACACACATATATATACATATATATATATATACATATATATATATATATATATATATGGGGGTTCTGTCACCGAGACAGGATGGTGAAGGACAAGAAAAAGGGGGATATTGCACTCCCTGCAAAGCCTCAAGCTAGTATTACCATATTGTGGGAACAATCCATCAAATTGGGTTAAAATGTACAGGGCTGCGTAGACGTGGCTAATGAGATCATTAACGCACCACAGCTTCAGTGCCAGGCACACAGTGGGGCTTTTCACAGTCCTGCATCTCGCAGAGGAGCAAGCTCGTGAACCATCACTCACCTGCTCCTCACCTCACCCAGGTTTGAATGTACACTTATGGGTGTAACCCCCCCCCCCCCACACACACACAGCTAATGCAAATGTCATCCCCATAAAGCATTTCACAATTACATCATTTAGCAGACATATCTAAATTCACAGTGAGAATAGTTACAAATGTCTTGCTCAAGTATGCGTAGGCGAGGGTATGGTATCCTGGGTTTGGATGTAGCCACCTGAACAATATAACCCTGTTACATTCAGCCCTGGTCCTAAGGACTCACTGCCCAGCTCCAACACACCTGACAAATAGGTTGTTATCAGGCTTCTGCAGAGCTCGATGTGTTTCTGGCTATCGTTTGTTGTTGACAGGGTAACGTGTAGCGTTTTTGCACTGTTAAATGTTGCTAACTGCCATTAACTTCTCCGCATGCGTTTATTGTTTATTTTTCGTTCGTCTGCGCTTGTACTGTACTCAAGTCACATCATCCTCAATCTTTCACCAAATACCATTTGTAAGGCTCTAGGGGCATTCTGCTTTCCAACGGCGTGTGCGGTATACAGTATGCAAATTACAAACGTCGGAAACAAGCTCTGTATTCATTCCCTATTGGCATGTCCTTCCTCTGTTCCACAGAAAGGGCCCTCAGTTACATCCCTCAACATAAGGTTGGTGCACACAA
This sequence comes from Amblyopsis rosae, assembly GCA_025399935.1. NCBI lineage: Eukaryota > Metazoa > Chordata > Actinopteri > Percopsiformes > Amblyopsidae > Amblyopsis > Amblyopsis rosae. The sequence goes on along the minus strand of JAODTR010093416.1, from coordinate 2,413 downwards.
TGTGACAGGGCTCAGTTGCACTGGTGCTGAAAACACAACTTCACTGTGGAGAAACAATTAGAATCTTTAACCTATTTTCACACCAGGATAGGCATACTGAACAGGCTATCCTCAAAGCACAACTGAAGCCTGAAATTGTGCAACATTACCATATGAATATATTTATACCACAGACACCCTGGAAATCAATTTATTTCTATAAGCTTCCAAAAGACAGTTGAAGTAGAGCAGTTCGGTTTTACTGTATAGCATTAGCTTTGTATAGCAAAGGAGAAATTCACTCTGTGGTCACTTTATATAGGTACATCAGCTTGTTCATGCAAATATCTAATCAGCACATCATAAAAGCATGCAGACATGATGGATGGGTTCAGTTGTCAGGATGAAATGTGATCTAAGTGACTTTGACCGCGGTATGGTTGATGCTACTCTTGCACCAACAGCCTCTCTGTAGAGTTTACAGAGGATAGCGTGTGAAACAACATCCAGTGAGCAACGGCTCTGTGGGACGACTGTGTGCTTTGTTAATGAGAGGGGTCAGAGGAGAATGGCCATGCTTGTTCAAGCTGACAGGAAGAAGACTCTAGGGTATGTACAGCATGTCAAAGCTTCAAGTGGATGGGCAACAGAAGCAGAAAACCACACCACATATTGGAATGTGACACCAGCCCAGGAAACTGTACTTTGAAGAGGCTTGTCTAGGTGTTGTAAAGCTGTCTCATCGCTGCAATACTGACAGCAGGGGGTCTATCTTGCTATGCGGCATAAAAAATTAACGTGGCTGCGTATTTTCTGATCCATTACCAGACACTTCAGGTGACAAAACAGCTAAGGGCTGTGTGCGTGCATGCGTGTGTGTTTGTATGAACGTGCACACTTGCATGTCTGTACAGGCATGTCAACATGCTTTACAAATACAGTGTGACTGGGTTGTGGTGTGTGAATATTGGTTAGAGGGAGGCAGGCAACAATAATACATTACAAACAGCTTAAAGAGCAGCAGAACACTTTCCTTGTACGATTGGATGGTACAATGCATTAAACAACAAGTGTGTCCAAATGCTTGTTTAGGTTGGACTGGGGGAATGGTGTAAAATGTTAGCCATTAGAGTGGGTTGCTTTAATTAGTTCTTAGATGCTGCACTTCGCTGCAATTACCAATCGAACTTCCATCCCAGCTAGGACGCGGTACTGATTGATTCCCTTACTCTCGCAGTGAAAAAGCAGTGTTTTTTTGTGTGTGTGTTTTTCCCTCTCTCAATGCATACCCCTCAATCAAACAGAAATTCCAAATTGTGTTAGGTTTCATTAAAAAGAAATCAAGGAACAAGACGTGTTGTGAGTACTTTCCACGCATGGCAGATGATGCCCGTCTCCTGAGATCCCAGTGGGATTGCTTTCTGCGGGGAACCTCTTGCTGTCGACTAAGTTTACATCAGCAGACACCCCTCTTCCACCCTTGACGACCACTGTGTGCCACGCAAAGTGAATATGTACACAATGCCCTGGGTGCTTTAGCATTCAAATGTGTAACTGGTTGCCTGTGCCGCAGAGCATACATGTTAATGTTCGGGTATAGAGCAGCTGTGTATGTCCATAAGACAAGCTGAGACGAGGGAGAGAGAAACCATGTCAAGGCAGCCATTAGCTCTTATGCATCCCTTATACATCTTCATAGCAGCGCTTGCTTTATTGTTCAAGGAGCGCAGATCAACACGGGTCTCTTATTAGTCAGCTTTATTACAGCCCAGGGACCTGTAGCTAAATGTGGTCACTGTGCAATTTAAATAGTCAGCATTGATTGAAGAGGCACTGATAGAATAATGTGACTTTGTACCAGCTAGAGCGCATAACTGTATTATTCTCGGTGTACTGTCAAGCTCTGTGGAGGAAACAGCCTACACGTGAGGAAAATAACGCTCCGTCCCAGGTGTAGAAGTTTTCGCTGTCAGGCTGCAGAGTCTTAAAACAGTTGAGGGCAGTATATCATTCTATCACTTTACTTAGGAGAAAAGTCAGTACTTTGGCTTACTATAAAATCAAATCTACAACCATCTAAAACTGGGTGAAATATTTCCCAGAGTTGGACTGTTTACATGCTGGTTTCAGGGCATTATGGGATATTACCTACATAGCTCCTGTATGAAGGTATAGGTCCTATCTGATCCATACTGTCTGCATATGACAATGATAGCAGCCACAGCATATAGTGCTTCAGATGGGGTTGTTTTAATTTGACTAGTATTCCATTTACATTCATCTTTCTATAAATCATTAGAGAATCAGTATATTCACTTGCATGACTGTGTTGCAGAAACTCAGAAGTTTTGTTTCTAGTATGATTTGTAATCTTAACTGCTAGTTCAGGGTGAAACAAATCCATTGGTTGCACTACATAATGAACATAATGAAC
>JAODTR010093405.1:0-13784 GCA_025399935.1 Amblyopsis rosae | reverse complement strand
GGTCCCTTGCTGAAGCTGCTGCCCCCGCGACCCGACTCCGGATAAGCGGGAGAAGATGGATGGATGGATGGATAGTAGTTTTTAGACTTCAGAGTTTATTATTCGATTGATATGTGTTTGAGTTATTAAGAACTATCTTTTTGGTAGCCATGAATGAAAACATATTGAAAGCTACTTTGAAAGAGAGAGAGGGTAGGTGGTTGGGGGGCACTAGACAGGAGTTAGACCACCGATAGAAATTAGACTGAAGGTGTTGTGTGTCAACAAGTTTCCACTCTCATCTTTTGCCTTGGTTGCTTGTTTAAGTAACGAGTGAAAGAAAATCAATATTGCCCACACTGGCTTTTAAGCAGTGCCTCCTCCAGTATCACAAGCAAAAAACAGAAAAGACAAGAAAAAAGCTATGCAAAAAAAAAAGAAGAAAAAAACCTTTTCACATGTGAGGCATTGTGAAGAACCTGTAATGTAATCTTGAAAACGTAGAATGCACCAATGATGTCTGTCCACTGGGGGTGCTGTAGTCCCTTGCAGAGGCAGATGCCCTGGGTAGATGTGATGCAAAGATATGTTGAGCCTCAAAATGGGGTGCCCGCTATACAAAATCCCCTGATGGTTACGCATATGAAGTAGATCATGAATCTCCTATGACACGTTTTGAGCAAATCTGTCTACCCAGATCTTTCAATTGGCTTCCTTGGGAATAGTCACCAGATTGGTCTTCGGCATGGAGTAATGCATTTTTCAATACGTGCATTATTTATTTTTAGGAAAATTGCCCATTTTGGTTCTTGTGGTTAAATCAGTTTGATGACAAGTATCTATTAATTAAAGGTGATGACTTAATTTTGCGTCCCCTAATGTCAATCAGGCTACATACCGGGCCCCATGGTATTGATTTTGTGTTCTGCTTTGATCCATGTCCTGTTTGGGGTGTGATGAGGCCTCATCCCAGTAATGCCACATCTCGAGAACAACATAGCCTCTGTATAGCACTCTCCAGAGAATGTGATCATCTGTTTAAAAGAAAAATACAGTACAATGAATTTAGATTGTTCTCTCTCTGATTAATATGCGACTGGTGCTCATTTAAATATCCTCCATCCAAATGCACACTGCTTATTACCAAAGGCATTCTGGGAAATATCGCAAATGCGATTTCTACATAGTGAGCTCAAATGTGCACCGGCAATGTCCCAAGGCTCATAGTGTGGCGTCAACAAGGGATAGCTGATGTGTAATTGGCTTTCCTGCTGAAAAGGCTCTTGTGAGAGGAAGAAGTATTGCAACGTTGAACAGAAGATTCCCTGACACTTGATATGCATTGGACAACTGTCTCTTTGAATCGAAAATAGCCGACGAGTGATGTAGTGCATTTGAAGGAGCAATTTTGACAGGGAATTTGTCAATCCACACTTTAACTGCAGAGGTTATAGACTTATATTAAACACATTAGAGGTCTTTTAACCATGAGAGTTTTGAACATGCACGACTCACTCATGTACATGACACACTACACACATACAATAGCATTAGTAAAAATGAATTGCTTATGCATGCCAGCAATGCGACCAATTTAGAGTAATTGCTCAGTTGTTCAAATTTCATTGTTTAGTGTGTGTGTGTGTATTGTGAATGATAACCCCCTGAATTATAGTGTAGTGCCTAAATTGGTTTGTGCTGTTTTAATGTACAGGTAATGAAACAGCCCTGCACAGATTAATGTCACACACACACACACACACACACACACACACACTAGAAAGTAGAGTGTGCCTTCATGCCACTGTTACTGTGATCCCCCCCTCCAACACAGACACACACACATACATATGCACACACACAACACGAATACGAAAAGATTTAGGACACACCGCGACATCTGGCAGAGCACTCAAGTCAAACAATGAAAACCAGAGAACAATGTTATATATACAGTACTGTGTGTATGTATATCTGTATATACATACAGTATATATAACACACACACACATTCACACAGGCACACACTGTGGATATATACAGTATACGTGCTGTGGATACAGCATGTCACAAAATGGCTTGTATTTAACAAACATATTTTATATGACATGGAAACACATTGAGGGGTATATACTGCTGTAATGCCCCTTAAAGACGAAGAAATAACAAATAAAAAGAACGCCGGTGGATCCTTCCCCAAACAAGGCTGTGTTCAAATGTGTTCTGATTCAAATGCAAAAGAGCTGAGGCATTAGCTTGTCTTCGGTGTGCCTATATGATGAGAGGAGGCGTCGTTCTAGCGTGACAGCCAAAGGTTGAGAAGCAGTGAGAGGCAGAGCTTCAGATCTTTGTTGTTGATACTTTGTTTACTTTGGATTGCACACAAATAATGTCGTAATCATACGAAAATAAGCCAACTGATTAAAATGCAATAGATAAATGTAATCTATTCAGAGAAAATGAATGGAAAGGAGAGGGGACTACAACATTGACAGCGAGGCAACACTGAATGATTAAACAGCATACATGAGAGTTGAGATAGATAAAATGTTCTGAAAATTCAGACCAGGGCTGAAACACATTAGAAATGGTGCGCATATACCCCTCTGCCTTTTTGCTTATTTTTTTTTTTACCGTAAGATATACTGCAGAGGCACACAAGTAGACAACGCTCTCTGGTCCACCAGCACACAGTAAAATAAATAAAATAAATGCATTTCTTATCATATATACTCGCAAAGGCTTCCACACACAGAGCACTTTTGTGTGAATAGCAATTCATTTATTTAAATTTGTTTTTTTGTAGTTTACAAAAGAAATAGAATAGCATCTTGCATCATTTTTTCTCCACACTTGCAATTTCTGCTTGTGAACATATTATACAATTTCTTTATTTTATCTTTACATTTTTCAACCCAAGTGAAACATATATGTGTTGAAATGTTCTAAATGTCATTGTCAAATGTGTTTACCATGGTAGAAATGGTGTGGTTTTTTTTTTTCTTCTTTTATATTTTCTCTTCCCTATCAGAGTCCCCAACCTTGGTTATTAAACAATAATTTGAAGTCCTTACGTATATAAAGACACGTTAAAGCTCAAGTATCCATTCTGGGTGAAAAAACAGCCTTAGTGCCCACACCATACTCCTCTTAGCCGCTCCGTAGAACGTCAACAGGTCCGAGTGTCCCCCCCACGCCCCCCTTCCCCTTACACCCCCACAATCCCCCATTCCCATATGTCTCGTGGCCTCGGCAACAAGCTGTAAATCCATTCCCACTTCACGGCACAGTGAAACGCAGTGTAAAAAAAAAAAAAAAAAGAAAGAACAGTCTCCCGTCCATTAATCCAGTTCCACTGCATGTCCCTCTCCCACCATCCCACCCACCGCCCCCCACCCCAAAATATATCCACAATGAAATGTTGCTTTGTATCCACATCAACACGGCTGAGCACGTATGGACAATGGCAGGCCTCACACCTCACATTCCCGAGAGGGTTGCTGCTGGCAGGTGCATGAGCCATACTCGTTGATAATGACCAGGGCGCCCTCGATGTGGTTGGGCTTGTAGTCGACGTAGTACTCCGGCGCCGAGATGGCCGCCATCTGCTGCATGCTCTGCTTCTGCTTCTGCTTGCGACGCTGGCTGCTGAAGCACTGCCTCAGCTGACGTATGCCGGCCGGGAAGCACTTCCAGGCCACGTAGAGCATCAGCACCACGATGAGGAAGGAGAATATGAGCGCCATGGTGCCCGTCACCACCTTGTGGATCTGCATGGTGCTCTCCAGGTCAGTGGCCGCCGTGACGGCGAAGGAGCCCGTGTGCGCTTCCCCGCCCTCGCCCTCGTAGGGGTCGGCGGTGGACAGCGCCAGCTGCAGCGTGCCGCCCCGGGCCCGGTCGCCCGTGGAGGCGGTGGCCCCGGGCGATGGCGGCGTCGACGGCGGGTCTTGGCACAGCTGGAAGGCGTAGACGGCATCCAGCACGTCCTCGCCCTGGGCGCCGTCGGGGCTGGCGCACTGCGGCGGGCTGTCCCGCTGGCCCCGGAAGCCGCTGAGCCACGAGGCTAGGGCGCAGATGTTGCGGCCGCACTCCCACTCGTTGCCCGCCAGCGTCACGCTGTCCAGGGAGCGCCACGAGTCCAGCATGCGCTGGTCCACGGAGGACAGCCGGTTGGAGTCCAGCATGAGCACCTTGAGGTTGGGCGCGCTCTCGAAGACGTGCGGCTCCATGTGCTCGATCTGGTTGGCCGACAGGTCGATCTTCTCCAGGAAGTGCCAGGTCCAGTCCAGGGTGCTGACCACGACGGTGGCGCGGTTGTTGTGCATGTAGAGCGTGCGCAGGGAGATGAGGCGGGGGAAGTGGGCCAGGTTGACCTTCACCAGCTCATTGTGCTCCAGGTGCAGCTCGGTGAGCTTGAAGAGCCCGGCGAAGGAGTTCCGTGCCAGACTCTGCAGTTGGTTGTAGCCCAGGTCCAGGAACTGCATGCTCCGGCAGTCCTGGAAGATGCGTACCGGCACGAACTTCAGGGCATTGTAGCGCAAATGCAAATTGGTGAGCTTCCTAAGGCCATGAAACAGGTCAGGCTCCAGTGACTGCAGCCTGTTGTACGATAGGTCCAGAATGCGCAGGTTTGGGAGTGGCCTGAAGGTGGCATTGGGCAGACTCTCGATCCGATTGCTGCTCAGGTCCAACTCCTTGACTCGCCGTAGTCTCTCGAAGGCCCCCTCCTCCACAAAGTCGATGTTGTTATGATCCAAGTACAGCCAGGTGAGCTGCGACAGGCCAGCAAAATGGCTCTCGCGCAGCTCCGTCAAGTTGTTCTCTCTCATGGACAAGCCCATGGCACTGCTCATGTTGCGGGGGATGTCTGTGAGGTTGAGCCCCTCGCAGTACAGCAGCTTGCTGTCGCAGCGGCACAGCCGTGGACAAACCCCCTGGGCTAAGGGAACCGTCCTGAGGAAAATGGCCAGGGAACACAGTATCAACCCAGGGGGCTTTCTCAGCGGCCACTTTAAGTACAGACCAATTAGAAGGAAATCCATTAGCGTAAATATCCAGGGATGTTGCAGAGAGAATGTCCATTGAACCGCTCTGGATATTATTTTGGCGCCTATCACGTCATAACTGAGACTTTCGCGGGGGAAAAAGGCGATGGTTTTAGATTTTTTTCCCCAACCGTCTCCGCTTTTGTCCGTGCCACGTTTAGCGCTTACGTCAGTTTGCTCACAGGGTGACCGTCCTGGTTGGCGAGAGTTTGCGAGGATAGAGCGCAAGTCTTTTTTCTCATGTTAGATCAATTGGTGGAGTGGGTGGGTGAATGTGGGGCGTCTGGGGGGAGCAGAGCAGAGAGGGTAAAAAGCTGTCTTCATTGAATCTCACACGCAAAGATTCCTACTCACCCCTATCCAGAGGGTGACAACCTCCATTCAGCGGCTCTCCCTTTGCGCCCCCCCGACACTAATTATGTACGAAGCTAAAAAAGACCCCCAGTGTGGCTCAAATCGCCCCCGCCTCCCTTCTCCTTGATCCTTGGCAGGCGTACAATGTCTCAGTTCTCCTCAAGTGAAAGAGGGGGGAAAGAGAAGGAATCCAACTAGCTCTCAGCGAGGCGGTAGGAAGTGTTGGTCTCCACCCCCCACCCCCCTCCCGTTCGGCATGCACTGTCCGCTCGTTTGATCGCTTGCTCGCTGTCCTCCGCAGTCCTCTGCTGCAATGAACAGAAGGAGAGGAAAAACCGGAGAGAGGGAGAGAGAGGCGGAGAAAACACCAAGGAGAATCGTTCTTTTTTTCTCTTTTTTTTTTGGGTGGTGGTAAATAACCGTCTTCCCTTCTTGTTCCTCTCTCTCTCTCTCTCTCTCTCTCTCTCTCTCTCTCTCTTCACCGCATCCCCGTGCTAAAAGTTCCTGCAGATCTGTCAGCAGAAATTACCGTCCGTGGCTTGATGCCGGCCAGCGCTGTTTAGATCTGTGACTAGCCATTCTTCCCGTTCTTCAGAAGGAGGAGTGCAGAAAAGACTCAAAGTGGACACGACTGTTCTTTGCGTCGCTTTCATTTATTTATTTATTTATTTATTTATTCATTCATTCTATTTAATTTTATTTGTATTCTATTTATTTTAATTTTTTATCGTGCAGTGGTAGTCCTGGTTTGGCACGGGCAGTGCTCCGGTTCGGCTGGTTTTCCTCCCTCCGTTTCTCCCCCGGGGTCTCTGTATGGAGAGGGTCTGTCGAGGGTGCGCGCCGCTGGGCAGGTGGGGGCGGCGGTTGGTGGATGGTTGGCGGTGATGCAGGGTTCAGGAGAGGAGCGCTCGATCCCACGCAGCAGAATAGAGCTCCGGCAGCCTGCAGACGCACCTTCTCCTCACTGAGTGTCGTAAGCCACTCACGATTCAGAACGGCCTCTCGCTCGCGCTCTCTCTCTCTCTCTCTCTCTCTTGATCGCTCACTCACTTATCTGCGCTCCTCCTTTGCTCTCTCTCCCTCTCTCCCCTCCCTGCTTTTTTTTCGCTCATCCCCCCCTCCCCAGTTATTTTCCCTTTCCCTGTGCCTGACACATTTACATATTCAAAAGGGGCTGGGCTTTAACCAGTGGCTTTAATTAAATATTTTCCCTTCTTTTTCTCTCTGACTCTCTCTCTCTCTCTCTCTCTCTCTCTCTCTCTCTCTCTCTCATCTATTTTTCCTTCTTCCTCTGTAATTAATTGATCCTCCTCCTGTGACGTTGCAGGTAGAAGAAGAAAACAAAAAAAGCTGCTTTCCATCTCTGGTGGTGCAAAACAATATCTGCGTAATTGCTGAAGGGGGTGTCCCACATATTCATTCCTTTCCTCCAGCAGGGGAACCGTTTCCAAGCATATTCATAGTCACGAGAGGTTAATGCTCCATAATGCAGATGTAGAAATAATGTAAACGTCATTATATACAGTTCTTCAACTCATTCCTTCTACTGAATATGTATATTATAATAATGTCAATGAGTTTTTCCACGTTACCTTCCATGTTCACCTTGCCAACAACCAAGGCACGGATATGATCCAAGTGATGACTACACTTCTCATATAATCGGACTTTGCTATAGTATGGTGAATTAGAGCGAGGCTACGCATTCTGAATGCAGACATAATCGGTTGCCTCTCTGTACTAGGAGTTACATAAATATTCCCTTCAGATAGTCCTTCTTCTCATGCTGGCTGCTTCCGCAGCGCCATGCTTAGCCTTGCCATTGCCACTTTCATTAGTTTTCAAGGACGAGCTGTGACAATACCTTACATGACACAAACATGCCTCAACGTCAGCAGATCTTTTTAACTGCCCTGCCCAACTCCCAATCCATTCTGTTTACCCGTGACAGATAGCGTGACTTCAGCATTACAAGGTTCACTGTTCACAGATCCGTGGAACAGAAGCAGAAAAACAGACAATTAAAGGTGAAGTTAGTGATGCTGAGGAAAGACATTTATTTTAGACAGATAGTTCAACTCATCAAACCAAAACACTTCTCTCTTCAGGAGCTCTACTCCCCCAAATGATGCATCAATTTCCAAGGCTGGTATAGTGTTATGTGGTGCGGTCTGCACCACACTGTTTGTCTTCCAATTTACAGAGCCAGGGCTGTGTAGAAACACCCGATTATTTTTTCATCACGCACAAAGAACAGAATGTGAGGATATTGTAGCTGAATTTGACAAATAGTGTAATTGAGCTAAATGATTTGTCTCTCTCTCGCTCTCTCTCTCTCTCTCTCTCTCTCTCTCTCTCTGGCTCTGTCACTCTTTTTTATATTTTATTTTTGTTCAGTTGGCAGATTACAAGATGTAACAGTGTCTCAGTGGTTGTAGCTAGCTTTCCTCGAGCAACTTAATTAGCTCTGGAACCATGTCACATTCAAGGTGCAATGTGTGTGACAAGCTTATACAAATACGTAACTCAACATTTGTAGGAATGACATGGTCTATGTTACTTCAAAATCCCTTATGTCTTTACTGTATATCCATATAATCCAGGCTTCTGGCTATTCCAAAAATCCCTTTTTAGTTTGTGTTTTGTTCATTTATTTACCTGAACAATGCTGCAGGCAAATACAAGTACCATAATGCAATAGCCCTAATCAGCAGTCAAATAAGTTAGACATATTGTGGTCACATCCAGCAATTCTAATGCAGGCTTCCAATCAACACGTTTTCAAGGAATGCTGATGTTAAAATGTCTATCTAAATATTGTATAATTTTAAAAGATGTTCCTTGAAATAATTTGGTCTTCTGATTGCAACAATTTGTCAAATCACTGGATCACTCAGTAAAACATGTTTGACTGTTTGACTGAAAGATAATATTGCACGCCAAAGGTAAAGTGGAAACTAGGAAGAATAATTGTCCTCCAAATAATATTGACATTTTATAGTTGGAATCACGATGTGCACATGAATATCAGGGACAGTTTTTTGACAGATTGACTGGTTGGACTGTTAAGGTTGAGGCCGTTTGCATGAAAACACGCGCGATAAAGACCAGTGAAGCCAATTAAAAACAAGCCATGAGGGGTTCATTAAACACGGTTAAAAAATTAGATTAAGGGAGGACTGGCAGAACATAATTATCAATTCACCTTGAGGCAGTGACATGTATTGCACCTTCCCACACTCCCCTCCCCTTTTCCTTTGACAAGTTCACGCCCCCACAATGTTTATCAGTTATTCTGAGTTGCGCCTACTCATCGTTCTGTAGGAGAGAGGCTTGAGAAGTGAAAGGGCATTGCTTGATACAGCCGGGACAGAAAATGCAGACCAGCGTTTGCCTGCAGCTCCAGTCGATGGGCCTTTACATAGCGACCACAAGGGAGGAAATGTGTCTTGTTTGTTAGGAGAAGTACTGTAGCAGCCAATGAGAGATGTTTGTGTGATTCTTTTAAATGTATTAGGATGTATATTGCCTAGGGTGATCCACTCCCACCCAAATGTTTTTGGGTTCGATCCCCAACATGCCTGGCCTTCTTCTAAGCAGCATCGAGCAAGAAACCTAACCCCAGCTTGTTAATACATTTCTTTGTACTCACTGTAAGCCATTTTGGATAAGTGTGTCATTTATATGACCTAGCCTATTTGTTTATTTATGTACAGGAGGACTCTTCAATTGACGTAGCGCGGACCAGGTCCGGTCAGCAAAAGTGCCTGGCCGGCAACGATCCATTGGCAAAAGTCAAGCACGATAAAAACGTATTCCCAAGTGTCTCTTATTTTGATTTACCTGCCCTCTGTTTATACCTTCTATCTGTGTCAGTCTGACACACACGCACCAACACCCTATTCTTTGAAGACCCAGCCCTACACTGTCTCTGATTGGCTCTCTGTAACCAAACAACAAACATATCCAATCTGGGGTGTGGTGGCTCTACAGAATGCAGCGGTGCATTCAGTGGACTGATTGCTCAGTTAACGTTTTTTCACGGCACGTCATATTTTATTGCCATATTATTTAGTGCCACAAAAAGCCAATTTAGCATTTTGGCCAGTAAGAAAATATGCTTGATCAGTGAATATTTTTCACCAGCCACCTGGGCCAGTGAGTCAAGGTTTGTTTCAGAAACACACACAACACCTGTCATTTTACATCACTTCGCAAAATGATTGGTGACTTAACATTCAGCTATTTTTGTCCATCCATCACTCTTGAGTTATAATAATCAGAACAACAACAATCATATTGAGTGAGCATTAACGGTGGGGCATTTACAGTAATAGTACTACTAAAACACAGTAAACAACAGGGTACTGAATACCACGATTGTGTTCCAGTCTGATTCTGCTCACTGTCAGTCGTGACTCTTCATGAGGAGACTGAATGTGGTTATAGAGATGCTGTTGATAGCTGTCTGTCTTTGGACATTTTGCAGAGATGCACTCTTCAACCATCAGCATTCATGTTATTGTTGGTATTCAGAGTAGAATTAAGTTGCATATTTTTTGTATTTGCACTTTAATGTTGGCCTTAGCTCATATGTATCAGGGTCAGATCTGCCGTGTATTCTGCTTTGGTTCGAAGAGATGATTTTCAAGGTAATAATTTTTTAGATTTTTTAGATTTTATAGTTAAATGCAGCAATTCAGTGCACTTTGAGAGGCTAGATCTATGAACAACTGTGTGGCAAAGCAGGGTTCTACACTTGCATTTTCTTCCAAGGAGCACAGGCAAATATTCGGGGGTACAGTCTATATTCTGTTTAAAGTAAAGGTGCTTTTAGTGTCACATACATGTTGCAAAATTCATCCTCTGCATTTAACCCATCCATCAACGGAGCAGTGGGCGGCTGATGTGCAGCACCCGGGGACCAACTCCAGAGTCACTGGTCAGATTGCACTAGGAGGGTGAACCTAACATGTTTTTAGATAGTGGGGGCAACCGGAGCAAACCTACACAGACACAGACACAGGGAGAACATGCAAACTCCACACAGAAAGGCTGGGATGACCGGGGTTCAAACCCGGGACCTTCTTGCTATGAGGCCACAGTACTATCCACAGGGCCACCATGTTGCCCAGTTTGTTAAGGACAAACATAATGTGTCACCATTATTCAATATTTATTATTTATTTTAATATTCTGTTTAATTTAGCTTTGTGATGTTTTATTCTATGTTAATCTCTATGCGTGCCTGATTGACTTAACATGACTAACCCTAGACATGATTTACAGTCTATGATCATGCCTGACCTTTCATAAAATAATATCTGTTTCCTCAGAATTGTGACATGGTCACATAGGCTATTGATTTTCTTAGAAATTACTACTGTAGCATACTATGTCTTACTAATTTTGAATCGCTTTTGATGAAAGCATCTGCTAAATTATGTAAATCTCAATACATTTTGAATATCACCTGCACACATCTCAATTGCTCACTTCAAATACAGTACAAGTGTTGTGCATCGGATGCATAGCGTGAGCAGAGCGATCCCATTTTGACTGGAACGAGGAGCGTAATTTGAGCGGGCGAGAAGGCTACCGCTCAATCCATCACTTAATCGCTGCAGTACTGCTCTGATCTTGGCGTGTAGTCGGTCACATCGTAGCTGTTTGCTTGCGTGTGATCATAGCGTGTGATGTATGGTTTTAATATGTGTAATTATATATACTGTCTACCTAGGGAAGGCTGGACTGAACCTGAAATGAAGTAGCTGCAATGACGCAGGAAAGAATAACATTGTGCTTGAGTCATGTGTTAACTGCTTTACAAAACACCGTATTAGGCTACATTATGGAGTTTACCTGTTTAGACTTTAGGCTATATTTTGGTTAAAAGGCAGACTAGATCTCTATTTGATATGATACGGTATGCCTATACTCACCCATTCATGTCGTTAATAAACTACATTGTTTCATTCTAATAAAACAATCGAACAGCCTACTCAACATACTAGGGGTGCACAATATATCGACTCCGTATCGTTATCGCAATATCACATTGCGCAATATCATATCGAAAATTTTGCAGGAAGTGCAATATTCAGTTCATTTAGTGGCTGTTTGACTTAGTTGTTTGATGTAGACAGAAAAGTAAGATGTGTGGCTGAGGAAACTAATGATATAATAGAGATTAGGAAAAAATAGGAAACATTAGTGGCCAAAAAAAATGCCTCCTCGTTATCTTGGAATTACTGTTGTACAAGACTCTCAGTTGAAAATGTGTTGTTATGAATACATTTTGATGCACTTCTCCATAACCTTTGTGTTTTTACTTATGTTTAAAAATATTGAAATTAATATCGATATTGCAATTTTCATGATCAATATCGCAATATCACATTTGATCAATATCGTGCACCCCTACAGGATACATGATAGGTCTACATTATCACAAAATTGTACGGGTGTATTTGAATTATTAAATTAATGGAGCTAATTTGGAGCGGCAATTTTTTTCCTTTGAGCGAAGAGCGGTTTTGAGCAGTGAGGTGAAGGAGGAGCGGAGCGATGAGCGGGTGTTCTAACAGCTCCGCTCACATACTCTAATAGGATTACTCTGCCCACAGAAGCTCCACAGTGCCACACATATTTACAGTTACAATCTGTGGCCAGATATGGAACTGCAGCAAACCTTAACTTTACCCTACAGTAGTTGTCAAACAGGGTCTGGGTCAGAGCCACATCAGGCCTTTGTATAAAAGTTCCGTTATGTTTGTATTAGGATGCTAGGCTACTTGCTGTAGGGCTGTTTCTTGCTAACAGTTGCATTTTTGATTTGTTGTTTTTTTGTTGTATAAGTCAGTTCTAAAAAGGCGTGTGCATGCCAGGATGTTTATTTTCCACTGTGGTGGGTCTGCGTGTTTAACCCCGGACATTGGCATGCTTGACATATTTTGGCCCTTGGGGAAAATTCACTTTGGAACACTAATGTATGTTGATGTGTCTCACCACAACATAGATTGCCACCATACAGTATACTTTACATTTCTTCTCATTTTTCTTTTCTTTCTTTTACTTAAAGTGTAAAAAATTTTTGTTTCCATTTGAAGTCTCTTTGGATCACGCAGGCTTTTCGGAGGATATTTTGGACTTTTATCTTGAGTGCGTGTCTGTGTGTGCTTGTGTGTTTGCCTTCTTGGCCAAATAAATCATCTAGCGTAAGTTCTGATCTGATGGGGGTTGGGTGGTGGGAAAGTGATGTGTGTCACCTAGTTGAAATTCGAGTCATGCGGTGCGGTGTGTACTAGGCCTAACCTGCACACTGCGGGTTAGCCACACCAGAGCTGTGCACTCCACATAGTGTTGCTCTCTCACTTTAATGAGCCTTTGACAGCCTTGTGAAAGCAGTTGAAGTAAGAAAATGAAATGGAACTATATAATGCATCCATGTCTGTTTGTATCCCCATTTTCCTCCCTCACTTTGTTTTCCACCTTTTCAAGCCCAGTGGCTATCAGGGCTATTAAGTCTGCTGGAACTGCATTATGTCTAAGAAGATTTCTTCCCATTGCGGGCAATTTGAACATCTTTTCCTTGTTAACAAATAAATACAATATTTTCAGAGGTACAGGGGCAGGCTAAGGCATGTGTGGGCCAGTATAGCAATACTCAAAAGCCTACAAATTGTAGGTCCAGGCAATTGACTGAATAGCAGTGTGAATAGCTCACTTATCCAGTTATGTATTTATAATTGTTCCTTCAAAAAAATGTATTCATATATATTATGTAAATATGGTAAAACATCAACTGTTGTTGCTGATTGAGGTAGCTGCTGCAACCCTTGTTGGCAATATAAACAAGTTAAAATTGCAACCTTGAGATGGTCATTTTATTGCTTTTAATTTATAGCATAATACAGTATACAGCAACTGACGCTACCATTTCCTTTATTAACTAAATGAAGGTTATCCTTATCTGCGAAAATGGATGATGAATGCAATTAGGTAAAAATGCAGCACAGCCAGGATTAAGGTCAAATTTATGTCAAACTAAACTGCATGGCAAAATAAGGTAATCCTATATCCAAACAATAGATTTCTCTGCACGTTGTACTTTGTGTACATTGTCTGAAACACAAACTATTGTGCAGCAAGTACAATAGTCTGACTGTAAGACTGAATAGCATGTCCTTTCAGTATTTAGCTTGGGCTAACTGGATAAAGACCAGAGATTTTATCACTTCTAGGGCTTGTTACAGTCCCTGAAAGAAAATGTAGAGAAATTCAAACCTTGCTTGCATTGTCTTCTCTCAATTATAATGATTGAATTTCCATCCATCCATCCATCCATCTTTATCCGCTTATCCAGAGTCGGGTCGCGGGGGCAGCAGCTCCAGCAGGGGACCCCAA
>JAODTR010093394.1:0-10000 GCA_025399935.1 Amblyopsis rosae | reverse complement strand
CTAGCTCAGGCTCTATGTTAATAAATAGCAGTTAACCTTGCTAGCTCAGGCTCTATGTAATATATAGCAGTTAGCCTAGCTAGCGCACAGTTAGCCTTGCTAGCACAGGCTCTATGTTAATAAATAGCAGTTAGCCTTGCTAGCACAGGCTCTATGTAATAAATAGCAGTTAGCCTTGCTAGCACAGGCTCTATGTAATAAATAGCAGTTAGCCTTGCTAGCTCAGGCTCTATGTTAATACATAGCAGTTAGCCTTGCTTGACTCTACTTGCTTTAGGGAGCTTTTCCATCCAACCCTAGTGTTCTTTGCACCGACAGAGGTGGTTCTAGAGCTTTTCTCAGACAGACGTCACAAAGTTCTTCACACAATAATGCATTTTCACAATGCAAAGTTAACCGAAAAAAAGTGCATACACAATAAAAAACAAATATTCAATAAAAAAGTAAGTAATGTCGATACAGTACTACAAGGTACAAATACTGTATACTATAAAAAGGCTTGTTTAAAAAGATGAGTCTTAAGATGTTTTTTTAAATGTGTCTACAGGCTCCATAGTTCTCAAGGCTAGTGGGAGAGACTTCCAGAGGCTAGGGGCCACTGTTCTGAAGTCACGGTCACCTCTTGTTTAAAAACTAGTCCTCCGGACATTTAAAAGGCCTCGGCTAGAGGACCTCAGAGACCGATTAGAAGTCTGTTAGTGTAAAAGGTCCATGATATATGAGGGTGCTTGACTGTGCAAAGCTCTGTAGGTGGCTACTAATATTTTATAATCAACTCTGAGACCAATGGGAAGGCAGTGCAGTGCTTTAAGCACAGGGGTAGTGTGTGATCTCCTACTGGTCATAGTCAGTAGCCTAGCAGCAGCATTTTGAACCACTTACAGTCGGTTCAAAGAAGATTTGTCAAGGCAAGTGTACAATGCATTGCAGTAGTTCAGGCGTGATGAGGTAAATGCATGAATGAGCATCTCCATCTCCTTTTGTGAAACCACAGATCGTATCTTTGCTGAATGAAAAATATGAAAAAGATGAAAAAAGTACCACAGAGTTTACATGACTGAAAACACAGATTTGTCAAACATGACACCCAAATTCATCTTATTACAACAATCAGAAGTAGGTAAAGTAAAGCAAAGGCTGGCTCTACAAGACCAAGCTGGCATACAGTAGCAGTGGTAAATGTTTTACCCTTGGCTAGCAAAAGAAAATAGTTTGGCGCCTCAAGTTGAGATTAGTTTATCACAGCACCTGTCCACCACCCAATATCATTGTTACAAGTCGCTGAATTTTATTTACTTTTCAAGGTCAATTATATTGTGTGTGTGTGTGTGTGTGTGCGCGTGTTTGTTATTTCACTGCTAGTTTCTAGTCTCTTCCAAAAGCAAAATATCTATCTATCTATCTATCTATATATCTGCAAGATTACCACAAAAGCAAGGATAACTAATACTATAGGATCGTTTAGAAATGTTACATTACTGATTACACACAGCATACAAAACAATTTAAGGGATTTTAATGTAGTTAAGGCATTTGATTGTAGAATGTATATATACATTCTACATGTGTGTGTGTATATATATATATATATATATATATATATATATATAGAGAGAGAGAGAGAGAGAGAGAGAATCAGACAAACAATGAATAGTGAATCATATTTTAGCATTGTGACCAGAAATCATCTTGCGACCCTGACACTGAGAAACTCACCACATACTGAATCTCAGTCTGTGTGTGAGTGTGCGCGTCCGTGCGTGTGCGTGTGTGTGTGTGTTATGTCTGATATTCCCACCTCGGTTTCTCACTTAATCTCTGAACGTGATAAAAAACGACAAGGCCAGTATTCCAGATGACTCTGCAAAGTCCCGCTCCAAATCCCAGATAAGGGCCATCACGGATAACTATAAATCTGACACGGCCTAAAAGCATTGTGGGGGATGAAGTCCTCATATCAGCACACTGAATAACCTCTCCATCAGGGCAGGTGGGGGTTGGGGACAGGGGGGGGCAAGAAATACGCACTCTTCCAGTCAAGTCAATCACCTCATTTATTTGTCAAGGCCCTCTGCTTCCATCCCACAAATCACAGCCGCACTGTTTCTCTGACATTTTCACACTGGTGTGAAAACCAAAATGCCTGCCGACTATACATTTTCCCTGTCAAGCAGATGGGCTCAATGACACACACAAATAAGTTATAGTGAGACCTTGTCGCCACTTGCTGCCCCTGCCTCGCAGCCGAGCGCTTGTGTTTAGCATCGCTCTGTCATTTCTAGCACGGGGGAAAAAGAGCATAATAGTTTATTGACAGATCAGCCTTCCTGCATTGACATCTGCACGAGGTGATGTACGACTGTAGGCAGTCTCACGTTAAGCCATTCATCAGGCAGAGCCTGTAACTTGGCATCTAAAATGATTCTATGCCCCACCTCAGGGTAGCTGCTGCTAAGCTCTGGTCTCTCTGTCTGTTTTTAGTATGTCTGTGTTTAGTATGTCTGCCTGTCTGTCTGTCTGTTTATTATGCCTGTCTGTGTTTGTATGTCTGTCTCTCTGTCTGTCTCATGTCGTTGAGCAGGAGGGTCTAACCAGCAATGGCAGACAACAATGAGATATGTTTCACTGTAGATGCGCTAATGTTCACAAGCAGTTATATAGTATACTCATGTTCACAAGCAGTTATATAGTATACTCATGTTCACAAGCAGTTATATAGTATAATCATGTTCACAAGCAGTTATAGTATAATCATGTTCACAAGCAGGTATACAATATAATAATGTACACAAGCAGTTATATGGTATAATAATGTAGCAGGTATATAGTATAATAATGTAGCAGGTATACAGTATAATAATGTAGCAGGTATATAGTGTAATAATGTAGCAGGTATACAGTGTAAGAATGTAGCAGGTATACAGTGTAAGAATGTAGCATGTATTTAGTATAATAATGTACACAAGCACAGGTATACATTGTACTAATATGCTGTGTTGCATCCTAGCTATCCTCACAGTGCATTTCTCATGCAAACAAAGGAGCCGCACACGCATACAACCCCCCCATCCTTCCCTCCCACCCCTGGTCAATATCGGCTCCTCTAAACGGTGAGCAATGGCCCCGGCTGCGGCAAAGGCGCGGTGCAGGCAGATTGATCGCATGCACACCGGCTGGAGATTAAATGGATCTCAGCGCCTGCAGGCTGCAGCGGTGGGGAGAGCCTGGTCTCCTGGCCCTCTGTTTGCATCCGTCGCACCGCCACCGCTGAGGCCTCCTGCCCCCTCCCGGTATCATGATACATTGATTTTCATATAGGCCAGAAAGATATTGGATTGCTTTCATTCGCCTAGTGGTTTTGCTTAGCATTCTCAAAGTAAGTGAGGAACAATTGATTATGTTGTAATATCTGTCAAACAGCAGTATTCCCAGAAGATGCATCCCCCCTTTCCCCTCCACCCGGCCACCCCGCATCCCGTGTCTGGGCAGAGAGCGGAGCAGGGGGTGGGGTGTTCCTTCAGAGACAGACTTTTGATAACTGGGTACACTAGAATGCTCTCCATAGCCAGGTGGTGGCTTGAAGATATGATGTAGCTTGCTTCACGTGTGTGTGCGTGCGTGCGTGCGTGTGTGTGTGTGTGAGAGAGAGGGAGATGGTGAGTGTGCACCAACTTCCCTAAAGAAGCCAGGTGTCAGTAAGTGGTGCTGATGAGTATTTAAACCTCTATAATGTCTTCCTCTTAAAAAGCAGCGACCTGGGATATTAAAGCTTTCAGTGAATGTTAGCACAGGGAAATTAACATCTGAAAAATTGTGTGTGTGTGTGTGTGTGTGTGTGTGTGTGTGTGTGTGTGCTTGCTGCCATCCAATGGTTGTACAATCAATAGTGCAAATGTTATTATTCACTTTGGCATTCAGAGTGATGACATGCATTGTTTGCGTGTGTTTTTGTGTGCGCGCGTGCATGCTGGTCTCCACTGATTATGAGGCAATTATGGTTGGGCCACATGCATGTTTGTGGTGCAATTAAAATTTTATATTTATCATAGATAGTAGGTGGGCTTAAGTCTGCTTCGGTGAAAGATTGCCAGGTACTGTAAATTAATTAAACGTCGGTTAAAGTGCCATTTGATGCTTTTATAGACACCAGGGCAATTTAGTCCAAATTAAATTGCTGTGATATGGCAGTGGAGGATGCACTCAGCCTGTACACTAAATGTGTGCTGTTATGTCTTTCCCCTGGGGCCAGTAATGTCTGACACACGTTAGTCTCGCAGAGCCAGCCTTTACTTACGTAAAACCTGGGACACGCCGGCTAACTGTGTCACGAGGTATTTTGTTTTACATGCACGACGACCAGCTACGTAACTCAATGACAAAGTCAGACGTTAAACTTAGAGGAATTTCTTGAGAAACTTAACCAACAGAAATTTCGTTCTTGTAACATAGTAATGTAATGTAGTAACTTGGATTAGTAATTTTAATATTATTACCGTTTTGGAAAAAGTAATTAGTTACACTACTAGTTACTGGGAAAAGTAATTGTATAACAGTAACTGCCCAACACTGGTACTAATGGACGGAAGTGGCTGAGACTAGACACACTTGAACATTGGTGAGTGTCATGTCATACTTCTGACGGGGTAACTGGTAACTAGCTGGACACAAGATGACCCAATAGGACATGGATGTTGTGGTGAAGCTTGTTACCACAGTTCCAGAGAGCTTGGAAACAGAGAGGGCTCGACAGACGGCACTTCCGTATTAGATTTTTGGAAGGGGGTGGGGGAGGACTTTTGCTTACGTCAGCCTCCACACCAAAATATCGTTAGTGGCACGGCAACTTAATTAAAGGTTTAGTCAGCTATTGCAAGCTAAATGTAAGCTAATACACTTAAAATTCAACAAATTTCTCCTCACATTTAGCTAGATTACCATTCTCTATTTGTGTTAAAAACATACAGTAATGGGATACTCCTACGCAGTCCTGGCTCCGTAAAATAGTAAACAAAGTGTCGAACACCGCTTGTATCAACAAAGCCGTAGCACTACGCTTTGCTTCACGATGCATTTCGACACGTGAAGCACCGCTGCGGAGGACTGCGGATTTTGTTTTGATTTGAACTCAAAGTTAGCAAGAATGAATGACCCTGCCTTCAAGAGACTGGCAGCGTTCCATTTTTGCCTCCACTAAAATGCATCTCAAGGCTCCATGTAAGGAAAAAAACATGAATCATTGAATACAGTATTCCAGTATCTTAGACGATTTTCTTCACACATGCCAGTGATTCTGACTGTCGCTGATTACAGATGCCTTAGGAAGGTGGCCTGGCAGGTAGACCTTAGGCTACCAAACTACAAAGACTAGCCGCCTAGATCCATCCCTGGGGCTTTGAAACAACAATTACCGACAACCCCTCACCCATCTGAATCTGTCAGATTGATGCATGCTCACTCACTGCAGTCAGATCTTCATGCACAGAACTAGAGGCATGCACAGACACAGACACACACAACACAATATGCACACAAACCTATACAGTAGACAAACACACCTGCAAAAGACCACATAAACTGAACACACACACGTGCACGCACACATACATGCGTGCACAAGCCTGCGCGCGCGCACACACACACACAGAACACACAAATGCACACATTGTTAGTGTGTATATAGCATCCCTCATTAAACAGAAACTTACAGAAAATGCACTGCATGCTGGGAATGTGGGGGTGGAATCTGAGAACATCTCCAAATGCTAATGAGAGGAGACCGTGCTCCAACAGACTGCTTTGTCGTTGCGTGTGCGCGTGTTTACGCGTGTGTGTGTGTGTGCGCTCATGTGCTCGTGTGCGTGCGTGCATCTGTGTGTGCATGTGTGGTAGCATGTGTTCGTGCAAATGTAGGGTGAATATGAAGCAGTTATTTTTACATATGATTATTAGCCCAGTACAACCCCATCACCCTGACAACTCCATCCCTCTCGTTCCCAAGCGCTTATCACCATAACAACTAATCTCCACAAAAAGTGCTCTTCTGTCGCTCTCCACCTCTCTCTCTCTCTCTCTCTCTCTCTCTCTCCTTCTTTCTCTCTCTGCCTAACGCTCGCTCTTCTACTGCTGTTTACGAATGTGTTAGCTGTGTGCTGTATAGTAAGTACTGTATGTGCTCAGTGTCTGTCTACACTGTCGATCTATCCATCTCTCTCTGTCTGTTGTTCTGTCTGTCTAATAGTTAGCTTTTCCCTGTGTTTAGAGTTCTTGTTTCTCCTCCACTGCATGTGGACGATTCATGTGTCTTAACAATAACCTTTCCACAGCTCCACGCTGGCAAGTATGCCACTAACTATGAGCAGGGATCAATAGCAGAGCCACCAGTAAGGGCCTACCTATTGAAAGGCAGGATCAGTCATTCTTGAGAGCGCTTGCTAACTTTGAGCTCAAATCAAAACAAACTCACTCAGAAGCTCCGCTCCACACATTGAAACGCATTGCGAAGCAAAGGGCTTGGTTGTGGTTGTGAGCGGTGTTCACCACGATGTTCCTATTTACGGAGCCAGGGCTGTGTAAGTACCACATTATTTTTTCAGCGCACGCAGAGAACGGCAAGCTAGTGAAATGCGAGGAGATATTTGGGGAATTTGACAAAAATGTACTAGCATACAATAGCTGACTATACCTTTAACAACACCCACCATCATTTGACTGAGTTAAGTTGGTTTAGTCATAAATGAGGACCCTACGTTTTTGTCCTGTACATTTTTGTGGGATTTCCTCTGTGTTCATCTGTGTTTATCTGCGTTTGACTCTGTGACCTGATTGTGTTATTGACGGCAAGCTGGGCCTGACAGCTTGATTGGCCCGCTCCCTTTGCCGGATTAACTTGCCAACCTGACAGGCTTTTACAATCACAGTTCAAGCCAATGGTCCGTTTGGCTGAGTAGCTCTGGATGGACTTAATAGCCTGATTGGCTAATAGAGAGTTAGCCCAAGGTTGGACGGCCTAGCAAGGACATACTGTTCCTCGATGATAACGCTATGACATGCAGTTCCTGACGTCACTGTAGCATTTCCTATAGCCTATATCTACTCATGGCTACTCTAGCTGCGTCCACATGGATGGACCCGATTATTCAGATTGTAATCGGGTTAAAAGCCCAGCCTGAGAGAAAATGCTCCAAATGAACACCTGAATTTGAAGAGAAAGGCCCAACCCGATTCAAATTTCATTCCAAAGCAGAGGAGCGGTATAACCCGTTCCATAACCCGAGTGAAAGCATAATAGGGCTGTCCCGAATACCATTTTACAGGTTTAGAATACTTTATGATATTTCTGTACGAGTATTCGAATTTTCTCAACAAAAAAAAAACACTCAACTATAATTAAGAAGTATAACAGAAATAATCTTTGATTCCTAGCTTCAGTGAGCACACATGTAAACACAGCCATGCGCTCAAAATGGCCACTTTGTCACGTCAACTGAGCCAGTCAACAGTCAAACAGAGCCAATTTCAATCTATTGTGTTGATGACACAGTGTAGGGCAGGCAATTACATTTCAACACGTGGGTTTATATGGAGACGGTAGGGATTAATGGGAAAACATGCATAATGTGAAAAAAACGAATACTCGAATCCCAATATTTAAATCGAATACCCAAATTATCAAATATTTGGGGCCAGCCCTAAAGAATAATTCTACATAAATGGTTAAACCCGATTACTTCCTTGGTGCACTCATGCCCCATCTTCTGCTGCTGTTGTGTGTGTGATGCACACTCGCTGTAATCTACAAAGTCTGAACAAGACAATTGTGACACGCACAAATTAAGTAAATGGGAGGCTAAATCTCTCTACAGTCACACAAATAGCCTCACTCTCCTGACCGTGCCTACAACTAGATGCTAGCCGGTGTGAGCCTTTTTGCCAGTGGGACGCGTTACTTTACCGAGCCATAATGTGTGCTGGTTTAACATCTATTCCAATAAATTATGACGCAACATGTAAACACCAAACACCAGATGACATTCCATGTAAAGGAAAGGTAATTCGGAAAGGCAAAAAAGTTAACCCAGCTACTGTCTACCGTCAGCTACCGTCATTGTTTTTTTAACCACTGCTGGAAAGATCTCATTATCCTCCTCTTCATGCATGCCTTCATCGTTTCATCAGCAATACAAGGTCACCTCTGAACACCTCTCCACACACTCCCTGGCTCGCTCTCTCTCTCTCTCTCTCTCTCTCTCTCTCTTTCTCTTTCTCTCTCTCCCCTCAATCATGGAGAGGGGTAGGGAAGGAGCCCCCCTCCCCGTCTTATGTAACCCCACCAAACCCATTTACACATGTTGCTGGATTGGTGTGCATAAACATCTTTGTGTGTGTGTGTGTGTGCGTGTGTGTGTGCGTGTGTGTGTGTGTGTCAGACGGTGGGAATATCGATAAAATCGGAGCTCTCAAAATGTCACGTTTACCCTCCTAATGGACGGATACATTTAGCCCGCGTCAGGCCAGGGAAAAAGCAAAGCCTGATCGACATCTCCCAAGATTATGGTGGTGAGGTGTGGGAGGGAATACAAAGTGTTTAGCTCATTGAAACGACAGTTTAAAGAAGATGTTTAGATTAATACAGGCTTAATGTAACCAGTAGGTCTTTGTACTGGTCCCCAAACAAACACTTCAGTGGACCGTGTGCGTGTGTGTGTGTGTGTAGCTGCAGCCCTGGGTACTCTTTTTATGTGTGAAATGCCCCTCTCTCTCTCTCTCTCTCTCTCTCTCTCTCCCTCTCTCTCTCTCTGTCTGTGTCTCTGCCTTCATTAAGAGGTTGTCCTAAGCTTCCCAGCTTAACGCTATTTACATTTCCATTATTCTGCCGTTACCGGGAAGAAGCAGCATGAAATCCAGCAGTGTTCAGGACATTAGACAAGCTTCATTCTCACAGCAAATGGATTTACATAAATAAGGAGGTTGATATGCTGCAAAGCAGAGACAAAGGCAGGGGGGAAAAAAATGATGTTAACGGTATGCATGAAAGGAAGGGGAGAGAGGGGCTCAAATCTGGATGCAGGACAAAGAGAGAAAGAGAGGGGGGGGGGTTATATTAGCTAATAGCTACTAGTATGGGATGTGGGATGTTCTATGTATATGAGCCCTCTCGGCAAGCGTTGGAAAGCAATGGCGGAAAAACTCATTGAGGACTTTTAGAAAACATAATATGCCATAAATAAATAAAAAGACACATCATCTGTGTGCTTATTGTGTGTGGGGAGTGTCTGGTCTGAAGGGACCACGATGGCAAGTTTTGGAGGTACTGTAGGGCTAGAGGCAGGTGCACAGTGTGTTAGCGGTTAGCTTACAGGAGGCCTCTGTACCTTTCTGAAGAAAAACAAAAAAGACAAATATAGCTTATTTTAAAATCTCTAAAATCTTCTCATTGGAACCCACAATCCCCTGGGGCATGCTGTGAGATATTCTATGTATAGCATTTATGTTACATTGATGTTCATGTGCTGTCTAAATCAGAGGTCTTCAATGTTATTTGGGCCAAGGACCCCTTGGCTGGTAGAGACACTACACAGGCCTCCCTATCACGGTATAAAATGTTTAGTTGCCGGGTCAACAATAACGTGTAGGGTGGCCTACCACTAACTAAGCCATTAAAATAATTATTGACACAGTTATATAGGTTGTATTTACGTTAATTACGTTATTTTCTGACAATTTAATTATTGGAAAGAAAATAAGTTTGGGATCAAATAATTTGGAGGACATCCTGCAGTACCGCTGCAGACCCAAGACCCAAGGTCTCGTTCAAGACCTCTCGTCTAAATTGTTGGACAGACTATTTAAAAAAAATTTTTTTTATTGTTTGTTATGCTTTGGCAACATTATCTTTGAACTGTGATGCCAAAAAGCAAATTGAATTGAGCGAGAGAGAGAGAGAGAGAGAGAGAGAGAGAGAGAGAGAGAGAGAGAGAGAGAGAGAGAGAGAGAGAGAGAG
>JAODTR010093383.1:0-13788 GCA_025399935.1 Amblyopsis rosae | reverse complement strand
GATCTGATCCGGGCCGGGTCTTGTTCAGGTCCGCGATCCTCAACCGTTTCGGATCCGTTCACCCGTGCAAGTGGACTGCTATACGGACCCGTTTCGCGGACCCGTTATGGAACCTAAGGTACATCCGGGGCGGATCCGCCGCGGGGTCCTTTTGCTATGTGGGATGCTTTCTTTCACAATGCGTTTAAATGTGTGAGGCGGCACTGCAGAGGAATATTGTTTTGAGTTAGTCGAAGTTATCAATGCGTTCTCGAGAATAACTAACTCTGCTTTTAATGGCAAATAATACATGGACTAACCTATTTTCTAACCCATAGGCCACTCAAAGTGTCGTACTGTATATCACCGCCTCACATTCACTCATCCAAAGCTTCCCCTTCTGCCATCCACTGCTTCTGGTGAAGGATGATGTCATCTCTGTGATGTGTTATATCATAGGGAGAATCATTTGCCAGGTATGGCTCTTTATGTGGATTTGAAGGGAGATGAAGGGAGAGAGGGAGGTCACAATGAGTTAGTATGGATGTACATTTGGATATGGATATGGATGTACATTTCTATAATCTATGTATTTTAAAGGTCTGGCCACTCTATTGGGAAGTTTTAACAGTTGCCTTCTACTGGGCATAGATTGGTTAATTTTGAAACTATTGAACAGCGTTTAACCAATCTATGTTGCTACAACTGTTTTAATCATCTCATCTCATGAAGCTGAGCAATAGTCCGGCGGAGCGATGCTATTGCTCATCAGTAGCAGTAACTAGTTACAAATAACTAGTTACTGTAATATTACTTTTGCCAGTAACTAGTGTAACTAATTACTATTTCCAAAACAGTAATACTGTAATGTTACAATTACTAATCCAAGTAATGCTGCATTACTGCGTTACAAGAACAATATTTCTGGTCCTAACAAACTTGAGGTAGGCTAATTGAACCAACCTGTCCAATAATCTGGTTTGAGAGGCTGCAATGTTTTCACTTTGGCTGATTGTTGACTCCTAAGGTTCATTATTGTTCCAATAAAGAGTATTACATTCTAAAATGAGCTGGCTACACTGGTTGTCATTTTTCAGAAGGGGTGAGGCAAGGTAGTGATTGTGAAAGTATGGTAAATAGGAATGTAACTGCAACTAGATACAGTAGCACAAAGTGAAAACATAGTACAAGACATGATTTGACAGGCAAGTCATGTGTTGGCTGCCAACAGGCCACAGCCTGCTCCCTTCATTTAATTGCACCTTCATCCTAGTCATTATTTTTCAGCATTTTTCTAGATTTGTCATGTCTAAGAGAAACTTGAGAGTGCTGTTCATGGAACATTGAGATCCTGTTTGTTTACCGTCTGTGGTTTCTCAGTATGTAAAGCTGAACTAAGATGTTTATAATTCTCTACTGCAAAACAAACCTACCTATACGGGTACAATTAAAGTAACCTGAGATTCGCCCCAGGCAGTTGTCACACACAAGTGCAGAGTCACTGAACTACACAGGCTCTCACTGATCCTCAAACAAAACACTTTGGAAACAGCTTGTGAATGCTGTGGCGAGTGTGCCGAGAGTCTACTCAGCTGTTCAGACGATTTGACACAGCTGTGTCTGCCTTCCATTTCCCAGGGGATGAAGGCGTCGCTATCAAGCAAAGGTGAGGGGGTTAGCCGTCATGGCCACTGGAACGATGGCTCTCACAGGCATGCAGTAGATAGCAGACAGGCTCATGGGACCAATATACTGGCTAAGGGCTATCTGATCCACTGAGCAAGAAAAGGCATTTGAGGGTAGACAATAGGGGATGGTGCTGGAAGGTCACAGGTCTCATCTCTCTGTTTCCGCGCTGCATAAAGTGGGTTCAAAGAAATGTATGTGTGTGTGTGCGTGCGTATGTGTGTGTGTGGTAGGTAGTGTGCCGTATAATGAAGGCTACTTACAGTGTAATGAGAGATGTGGTCAGATATTGGAGGAGGTTATTACTCCAGCACAAAGCAGCCGCCAGTTTGGAACGGCATTATTGATCAGCCCCATGGAGCAGTGCTACATGTCGGGATAGGCTACATATTAGAAGGGGGGATGGTGGGGAATGGGGGGGGGGGGGGGGCTACTCAAATACACAACTCAGGTGACCCGAGCTGATATCAGCGACACAGCAGCAGAATTGTGCAGTACACGACAGCAAAGACTGTACAAAAACACACACACATAATGTAGCTGAGCTATGTCCTTGGGTAGATCATATGTGGTAATGTGGCTGCAAACTACAGACCCAAACAGCACTGCTAAACATGGACTTAATCTCCTGTCCTATTTATAGTTCAGTCATCATTCAGGGGACCGCATTCAACATTGGTTTACCATCTTCAACATTGCTTCTTACGCCTAATCTAATGGCATATACAGATTTTTATAGAAACTGTCTTTTTTAAATTATAATTATTAATAATAATAATAAACATTGTTCCTCACCAAAACACAATCAGAAAAATGTTGCCAGCCAGTGGGAATACGTTCCAAAACCGACTTGAGAATACTTTTATTTATTTATTGAATATCTAAAATATATATTGATTTATTTAAAACAAGGAAAATGAAAACACATATTAATAATATTTTAATAATTCAATAACAATGTTGTAGTAATGTTGTAGTAGTTGTAGTAGCAGTCAAGCAGACATTTAGTTAAAGGATATTTTGTAGATGAGTTTTTAACTTCTGTTTGAAGATGTTGGAGCTGACATTTATACTGTATGGGTATTGTGTTCTATAGCTTTGGGGCATAAATGCTGCATCTCCCATTTTCTTTTTTCTCTCATTGCAAGCCCTCAGTAAACCAGTTTCCGATGGCCACAGTGTTCTTGCACAAGGGATTTACTGTAGTAATCTTGGTCTTAGCCCATTTAGGGCCTTGTATGTAAGGAGGAGGATCTTCGAATCAAATCTAAATGTTACTGGTAGCCAGTGCAAGGTAGCTTGCATTAATACTTGATTCTTATTCATATTATTGTTTTTCTTTGTTGTAAGGCTCTTTGTTGTAAACCTATACAGTAGCCCACACACACACACACTGAACACTGCAAAAACCCTTCATCTCCCACAGTGATCAATGCATCATATTGACTACCTTTCACATACCAACTTGTAAATGATGTTCTGCTCTCCCTGACCCCTGTGTGAGAATGGTCCACTTACTTATTCAGACCATAAACCCCCACCAAATACTAATGCATGCACAAACTAATGCAATGTTCACACTAGCACTAATAAATGTATGTACTTTTCACTCTGTCCACTCTAATCCAGTGTTATCTACCATTGAATGAGCATTTAAAGAAGCCTCTCCCATGTGGATACATCTGAAAATGCTGTTTTTCCCCATCCTGTCTAGACAGCAATAACAAATTATCAGAAATGCATTGGCATGTCATACCATGTCAATACTCAACACTTGGTGGACGAGTAAATACAGATGTACAGTAGTTTCCCTGGTTTTTGTTTACAATCAAATATAGATCTTATTTTGTACGTAACGTCCCGTACAAGTGCAAGACTAAATACATTTTGCACACTGTCTCGGCCAAGCTCACTAGCACCCATACAAGGAACGTCTGATTTGGTTGATGGGTGATTTTATAATGTCCAGGGACTCTAAACAGCAGCTCAGCAAAAGACTGATTTCAGATCTCCTTATGTTTTATCATACTTCCAGGCCTCTTAGTTCGTCCAACCAGTTTTTATTACTGGGTGATCGTGCCTTTTCTGTTGTGGCCCCGAGACTGTGGAACAAGTTTCCTTTTTCTATTAGATCATCTTCCACCATTGAGACATTTAAGTCTCTTCTAAAGACACACTTGTACTCTTTAGCATTCGAGTAAGGGACACTATGCTAAAACTGTCTTGTTTGTTGTGTATTGTGTTTTATTGTTTTTTTTTATTTATTCATTGTTACTTGCATTGATGTGTACAGCACTTTGGTCAGCATTTGTTGTTTTTAAATGTGCTTTATAAATAAACTGACTTGACTCACATGCATGGTTTGCTTATACCCTCGGCTATGATGCAAAATGCAAATGTAAATATTCATGCAGGGCATACCATAACAATTCATTTGATTTTTATTTTTACTGTTAAATTCTAATTTTAAATATTACAGTAATGTACATAATTATTTTGTGTGGATCAGACATCTATAGATTATATATTGTGTTTCAGTATTTGCAAATGAGTGTCAATCAAAAATATTATTTTTTATAATTGCAAACAGTAGATGCAATAAATAAAAGAAAAAAACGAATGTAACAAGGCATATACCAAAAGTAAAATAAAAGCACCAAATTTTCATCAAAGCTTGCAGACTGCTAAAGGTGTTTTCGCCAGACAACACTCAAGCAATAAAACAATCCGTTGCTAGGAGACACAAGACGCGTAGTGAACACATTAATAAATGTCACAGGTCTTTTTTCCAGCATCACCTCAAATACTGTATTTTTCTGCCTGTTAAATCTCAGATCCCCACATCCCAGATCCCAACATATCTCTGGCTTTATAGAAACCGACAGTGAAACTGCCCATTTACAGTTTGTTATTGATTTATAATTGTATCCTATTGAGATACTTGGTGTTACTTGGGGCCTACTTTGCATTAGCAAACGCATGTTAAGATCAAACTCAAATCAAAATGCCTCTCCTTCAAGGCCATAGGTTGCTCAGAAACTCTGTCGCACACATTGTAAACGCATTGTGAAACCTATTGGGCATTGTTGTAAGCGGTGTGCCACTGGATTTCTACCTTGTTTGGATTTCTTGCTAGCAAGATTACTGCAGGTTTTTGACAAATGTACAGGAATTCTTGTCGTCTTACTTGTATAATTTTATTCGGTAAACGTTATCTTAGCCTATATCTTGTCATTCAACATTTGTATTTTTAATTATTATTTAGTCTACATTTTAACCTTTTTATTAATAAAAGAAATTGTGCTAACTGTCATAACATTATTTTTTCACAGACGCTGTAAATTGTTACAGATTGGTAGCATATGCTATTTCGCTTGTTAGCACAATATTACATGTATATCTTTCCTTCAAATAATAAAGTCTTCAGTTTCAGCCTGGTAGCACAAAACAAGTTGTTTTCACTCGTCAAACTATCCTACTATCCAACTATTTCGGCCTGGTATATATTCAGTTTACGGCTATGTTAGAATAATCTGACAAGTAGGACAGATCGACAGAACACCGGAACACAGGCGCACCAGCAGAGGGAGTTGCAAGGCAGTTGGTCGTGACAGTAGGCTACCAGATTATTCTTTAAACACGCATAGAGAATGGTAAAATAGCGTATTGCAAGGGGATATTTGGTGAATTAGACAAACTGTATTATATTACAGTTGCTAACTATACCTATAAGATGTCCTTCATAAGCATAAAACTGAGAATGTAGACCTTTATTCATAGCAATTAAATCAATGTGGAGGCAGAGCATACAGTAGGTGTTTGTTTTGATGTTGAGTTTCAATATCAACAATCTTTCTCCAGCATCGCTTACCACACCTTTAATATAGGCTGAAAATAGCAAAATAGCATTTACTGTGAGGGCTGATATGCTGCTACTCGGGTCAAATAGTTAGCTAGATGGCACATTATGTAAATTGGTAAAGATTTAGTCGATGCTACTAAATCGAACACCAAAACTTAATTTAACCAAAAGTTAAGATTTGTAAAGGTTTTCAGGTCTCACCTTGTGCTCACTGGATCAAACTAAATCTCAGTGTTGTGATCTCAACAAGTCTGGGCATATTACTGAGTAAGTGCCAGAGGCTGCACTAAGTAATCATCTCACAAAGTATTTTATAGCCTATTTTTAAACTACAAATACAAACACTAAAGTTGCCTATTTTGTTACAAAATATGAAGCCAAAAACAACCCTACATACAAATGACAAAATTGTATTTTGTATTTGAAATAAATATTTCAAATATCATAAATAGTGCCCTCCCCTGTGCTCTCTAATCAATACCACAAAGTCATAGCAAAGTTGATGAAAGCCAGTTCATACAGTAGAGCACTGTAGCACTGTTTGAATGGTAACTGCAATGTGAATACTGAATTTGGGAAAGTAATGCGTTCTATTACTGCATTACAGACAAATATAACATGATTACAGTACTCTGTTACCCCACAACGGGATCTAACAAGTTGAAAAGTTACTTTAAAAATGCACTTTTCATCAACTGTCCAGAAAAGAAAATTCTACCTGTATGCGGAAACAATAAAAGCAGATATTTTTAGCAACCTGAGCATGCACAGTTCACAGACGTAGGAGTTTTCCCTGAGGGTATGCTGCTTTGCTATGGACAAATATGTATAAATATGCTTTGGAACTGCATTTTAAAATATATCCATTTAATTGGATATACTGTACAGTATCCTAAACATGTTGAACTCTACTGCACCTTCTTAAACAAACACACACACACACACAGATTACACACACAATAGGTAGTTTGATTCTAATATAAACGTTTGCCTTACTGTAAACAAATTCCAGAGTCCCCCCTTCCCATAATAAATATCCCACCCTGCAGGCAGATAATGTGCAAAATACCAGTGACTTGAAAAGACGGGTAATTACTGTATATAACTAGATCAGCAAGGCACAAGGGTGTGTGTGTGTGCGTGAGTGTGCAAGTGTGTGTGTGTGTGTGTTTTGGACAGGGCTCATATGGCATTCACATGTCATTAATTTGTGTTTGTACTCAAAGTGGTTTTACAGTTTACTGTAGACAAACTTAAATGACCGTTTACAACAGGATTCTTAACAAAACGTAAGGTTGAGTCAGCAATGTTGGAGAAAGGTTGATATTCGCATTCATCAAAAATAAAAACGCCCCTGCCTTCAATGCCTCAGAAGCTCTGCCCCCCAAATTGGATACTCCAGCGTACTCACAGAACGCACAGCTTTTGGATTGTGATTGTATTTGCTATATTTTACATAGTATTTCAGCTTACAATCGCCGACTCCACATTTACGAATGAGCAAACAGGGACACCAAACAGGTGAAATCAATTAAAAAATGAAGCTCCTAAAAAGCAAAAGCTAATCATATAACTTCCATCTTCTGGGCAGTGGGCGCACCAGCAGGGGTTCTAACAGGAAACAGCTCCAGATAGACCTGTCTGGAAATTGGGCAATGTAAGTCCCTTATCAGCTGAGGATCACATAAGGAACCCACCCATTGCTCTTCCAGGCCAACCTAGTCTAACCAGGCTAACCATCTCTTTAGTGGTGGATTGTTTGGCTGCTCACTTAATATCCCTGCCCAAACTGCCCAGCCCCGCTGCCCAGGAAGGCCTTAAGCATATGTTCCTAGACATACAGTAGGGTCTAACCCTCAGTTCTCTTCCGATTCTAGAAGGCTATCTGTTCTCTCCTTCTATCATTTTATCATCAGGGTCCCACCCCCAATCTCTAATGGTAAGACAAATACATCTTAATAAAGACCTACATGTACAGACAATTTTACGCTGCTGTGCTTCAGCTAATCCCACTTCCTGGAGCAAGCAGTTGATCTGGATGGAGTACACGCACTTTGCAGAGTGCTTCACAACATAGAGTGCTTCCACTTAACCTTGTTCATGCATATCAACCCCATCTATTCCCAGAACCAAGATTGTTGTAAATCCCTCTAATGGTGGCAGACCATAATGTGAGGCTATAAACAGCTGGGAATAGGCAAAGGATGGAGTAATCCAGCAAGGCACTGTTGAGAGGTCTGGTGTTGAGTAAAAGTAACTGTCTTGTATACCAATTTCCTTTCAGATGACTGAAGATGAATGATGTAAGATGTAACTCAAGATGTAATAGTGGCCAGCGAGTACAGGTGTGAAGTGAGTAAACCTCACTGCCCGACAGCTTAAGAGACACGCTGGTGACAGATGCCCATGGGTTTAAGCCTCCTGGCTATAGCTCCCATGTCCGAGGTTCCATGTTCAAGTCCGATGCAGTCTCTCTTCATTATTCATGCGGGTGTATTTTAGGCGTAACAATCAATCAGAGCCTAGTCTGTTTAAAAGCCACGCGCACTTGCACATTGGTGGATTGCTGTTACGTATAACAGCGGATTTACCAAGTTGAAAGAGTGTTTCTTTGCAGAGGAAAGGCTCATCTACTCATTTGTGAAAGTACTTTTAGTAAAATTATAATTTTAGTAATGCAATTTAAGTAAAAGCTTGCGAACCGACCATCTACGGAAACAGCAGGATTCCACAAAGATCCCTAAAAGAGCCCTATAAGATCCCTAAAAGATCCCTAAAATAACAATGAAAAACTACGCCTATGAGGCCTATCTTACACCCGGCGCAAAGCGGCAATGCAAGTGAGCTAGCTCGTTGGTTTCAAACCAACGCGTCCGGTTGCTACCATCATAGACTCAATCAGCCTAAATAATTAATATGGTCACATGTTTGGTGGATAATGCACATGGAATGACTAACAGTACAGGCTTTATTATTAACTGTATTATATATATATATATATATATATATATATATATATTAATATTTAATTGCACAGAAGCGTAATTGATGCGCACCACAGGAAACAGTCCTGGTTTGCCACTCACTAGAGAAGGAAGGACATTTGACACTGACAATAAAATCTTATAGTAGCTATAATACAGACAGGAAGTAAAGCAGACAAAGTGTTTAGAAAGGAAATGAGCAGGAAAACTTGGACCTAGCATACCAATGAAAGTGAAGAACCGTTGCCAGTGGATTAAGCAGTCAAAGGGAGTCTTACCATTCATCTGCCACAAAGCATTCAACCGCATTCAAGACAAGAGGTAAAAAAAATGAATTGTTTCTTTATTACATAGAAGTAATCAATAGCCAGCAGTGTTAATAGATAATATATGGAAATAAGGGATTTCTCTCATACTGTAACTCTCATAATGTATATACTGTAGATTACATTCAGTATCATGTAGAGTGGACTTAACAGCAGATGGATACAAGAGAAGCTGAACTGTATCTCAACTATTTTTATTTTATAAGTGCAGTTGCCATTTTATTTGTTGTTTTTATCAGTTCACTATCTTTAGGAAATAATCCAAAACTTTTAGCAAACTAAACCTTTTATTTTATTGAACTTTAAAAGCTTAAGCAATTCCTGCAAGTGACATTGCTTTGGCAGACCTTTATCAAATTTAATGTCTGACATGACACTTTTCCAATTCAAGTACTAAGTGTCTGTTGTCTTTGTGTTGCCCTCAACTGCAACTGAGTTGTTTCTTTGATGTCAAGGTAACATATAGCTCAGGAATACAAATTGGTTATGGGTAAAAACGGTGAGACAGACGCGTGGGCAAAACAGTCCAGCTGGAAGGACGGTCCCGACAGCCGACATGGCACCAACCTGTACAGAACAGTGGAGCTCAGATAACATACACCCATAGATGTAGATTATTAGATTCTTTGATTATTGGGGATATAAAGCAGGGGATCTGGCGATCCTTCCACAGATGATTTTGAGTGTCAAATACTTCCTGCATTCTGGTGATTTCTTTTGTGCATTTTGCATCAATTTAAGATGGAAATGTATGGAGGTAAACCTAGATTAGATTATGAATATCAAATGTTCTAATTTATTATTGCCGCTTTGTCATCACATATGCATGATTTACTTTTCTATTCGCCTCCTTAAATGTGCATGTGGCACCTATTAATCAATGCACATGTATTAACCCCTGCACCGTAATATAGATCATGTGATGTTTATAACTCAGTTCTAAACACCTGTGCTGGCTGCCAGCTCCAAACGCCATGTGACAACGGGAGAGTCGACTCGCTAGGTGCGACCGTATATAGAACTATATAAATCGGGACGGTACGTGCAAAGGTTTAAACAAACAGCCCTGCAACAGTTTGTAGATTTTGTAGATTAAAGAACAATGGCGCTTGATGCCTGTTAATGGAAAGTCGAAGCACATTTGCACACCACTGTATTTTTATTTTAGTTTAGATCATTTATAGAAGGCACTGGCAGGCTCTCGAGTCACACACGAGACTTGTTTTCCACTTGGACTTGGCACTCATTTAAAAACTGATGCAATGAATCTTGAATGTGTAGCTACTGTGCTTCTTGATAATTGTAATTACAGTTTGTCAGTAAGTTGGGAACAACTTTTCCTGGAACTGGAAAGAAACACAATGGTAGCTGGTACATCTAAGAAACAGGAAGCTATGTCGTAAATGTGGATGGAGCAAGTTTGCTCACCTTTGACACCTTCAACTTCATCATCAAGTTCCCTCAAGATCATTTGATAAACAAGATATTTCCTGATGTAGAACAACATGTATTGCATAACCAGGTGTGTATTAGACACAAGAAAGAAAGGAAGGAAGGAAAATAAGTAGTATTACTTCAGACATCTACAACCCCCAGCCACTATCTGGCATAAACATATCTAAACCATAAACATGGTTCATATACAGTAGGCCTATACAGGATTTACATATTACAATTGTATGTAAGGCAATACTTTCATGAAAAAAAATAGTAAGTGCAGTGTACATTATATGCAAAATAATAAAAAGACTGTATACTTATGTTATTATTAGCACAAACGTGTGTGTAGTGTGTAGTCAAACCGACTGTTTGGTTCACTCAGTGTATGTGGGGATATAAAGCAGCAGTATTATTGTCATTTTACAATCTACAGCACTTGCTGCTCATTAAACCTTCTGTGATTTTGTAAGATGCAAATATCAGTTAGCCACACCCACAGATTAGAGCAGTGTGTGCCGCCTTTTGAAGTCTGCTTACTTATTTTAGAGCTAACATTAAAATAATCTATTCATTAACTTTGCTGCCGCATGCACTACGCTGGTGGAGGATTTGCCAAGTTGAAAAACTTTCCCTGATAACCAAGGAAGTAAGGATTGCGTGTGTGTGGTTAGGCTTTGTGCTGGGAAATCACACAGTTCCTTAAACCAGCAATAACCTTAAAATACCAGCAGAGCATTTAAATACAATGTGTCCGCACATGTCTGCACACGTCATGTGAGGCAGGCAGATGGATGCATTAGGCAGATTAGAGTAAAAATGCCCATTTAGCTGCAAAAGCTGCGCTCTACTTGTCATGACATGTAAACTCAGCAGAGAAATAACTATGCCCTTTAAAGGGATGAGGAAGGATGCGTGAGAGTCCCTAAGGACCCTTTGTCTTCTCCAACAAATGTTATACCTGTAAAGGGACTGTTGTTACAAGGGTCATATGACGGATGCTTGCCATTCTTTATTTATGTTTGTTAAATATAATGCAAGGTCTGCCTTCACCAGAGAAAATTGTTTTCAGTGAGGTGAAAGTGAGAAAGCTTATTATAGGCTCCTATCTCAAGGATAATGGCTTTTCGTCGATGGGGACTACAGTATTGGCCTTTATGGCAGTTTTGTGTATGTATTTCTTGGCAGATGCCAATTGGTTTATGCTATTGGTACTTTTAGAGATAGAAATGGCATTGCAATAAAAGTTAGACTGTCACAGGTTCAATTCCATATGTCCACAAATGTGTGAAGTGTTTGCTTCACAAGACACAAGTCAAAGCCATAAATAGCAATACTAAAATACAAATCTTTCTAAAACCTCGATTAATATTGTGGCATACTTTAGCTGATGTTGTATTTGCTGCTCTAAGAGCTGATGGCAAGATCTTTATATGTAATACGGTAAAAAAAAATAGTAGGCTATCCTAACCTACAATTGTCCAACAATGTCCAAATGTAATGTTCTACATGTGAAGAGTTCAGATGCAAAAACCTCTAAGTCCATCTGAAACAAAGTAACAATTAGGAATTTAAACAGACATATTTATTAGGTTTTCATATTTGGGTTCATGCATTTCACCTTTATTACAATGAAAAGGCTGTGTGTCACTGAATAAAAAGTAACATCTTCCAAAAACCTAACAAATAATTTAAATATTGCCAATAAAAAACAAAAATATGTCAGATGGACTTAGAAGTTTTTGCAACTGAACTCTTCATGTGTTTGTTTAGGACATGTTATTTTCATGCAGCGCTTGCAATTGTTTTTGTATTTGTAGATCACATTAGTAAAAGTGAACTGCAAGCTTACAGTATATGGTTGAGTCATAGTTTGGATTTGTAGCCTTACATTAAATATTGGACAGTTTACAGTAAAAGTGAATTATTTGTTGTCTTTTAAATTACTTTCAACTGTTAACTGTGAGCGTAAAAGTACAAAACAAAACCAAAAATGATGTTTGTCCAATTTCCCTTTTATTTGTCTCGTTCCCTTTTTACTAAAACGATATAGCACACACACACGCGCGCACACACACACACACACACATGCACACACACACATGCAGACACACACATAAATACAACCACATACATAACTGATTTTGACACCTCCTTATATGAATGGTTTTTAGCTCTGCAGTCATTGCGAGTCAAAGTCTGTCTATATACAGTACACTGTCTATTAAGAGCACCAGCATTCACAACAACTGTGTCATTCAGTGCATTCAATTGAGCGTAGCAGGGATGGAAAGACCACTTGGGGCTGGCTAGTATTACAGTATGACTGTACACTCACAATTAATATGTAATAATAAAAAATAAAAAAAATAATAATGGAACTGGTGATATAAATATGGGTGTCAGTCCCTTGGGCTGGGTGATATGAATGTCAATTCCTTATTTGTAATATGTTCTAATCTAAACATGGATGTCTCAGCCTCACCCTTAGCCCCTATTTACTATATTTTAGTCTGTAACAGTATGTCTATATAAATTAAAAAAGTAACTATAGCAATTATTTCTGCACTATACAGTTTATTAGATTAACAGTTTGCAGTTGCATATTACTATGCAATGGTATGATGCTTAGTAACCGATGACTGCTGATCATCATAATGACACTACTGACAAAGTGTTATTTATAGTACGATAGTGTAAATCTGGTAAATTTACTCATTGTCGCAATGGATAACGACTTCTGTATGCCTTATGTGCAAATGTAGGGGAGGGAGTGGCACTCTGAAAGTGAAACTGCAGTAGCATACAGTGAGCCCTGGTATTAAGAAGGAGCCTACATCATTGGTGAGCAATATATTCATGTTAAAAGATTTATCAAATGTGCTACAGTAAGGATTGTATAGGCTACCTCTGTGTGCCGTTACTGTAATAGTTCTCTCATAATGTAGATAAAAATATGGTTAAACACTTAAATAAATGATCCATTCAGCCTTCAGAAAATATTCTGTATAATAATAATAATTGTATCTTGGACCTGAAGCCAGAAAAAGCATGGCAAACAGAAGCATGTACACATTTGCACATGCCTATACCAAGGAGGGGTACAGTTACTTTGTGCACAGTTGATCAGATTAGCTTCATGAGAATGAAGGAAGAGCATGCTCCATAGCTCCTCAGAGCTACTCAAAGATGACAGTGTCCTGCTGCAACACTGCTAACAGCACCACTGAGCTTACAGACATATAGGGCCTATTAGTTGTTTACATGACAACCACAGGACAACAATAATTCCTGAGATGGTTTCTCAGACTGTATAGGTTATGGCAAAGCCATGTAAGAGAGAGTCCGTCAT
This sequence comes from Amblyopsis rosae, assembly GCA_025399935.1. NCBI lineage: Eukaryota > Metazoa > Chordata > Actinopteri > Percopsiformes > Amblyopsidae > Amblyopsis > Amblyopsis rosae. The sequence continues at coordinate 162 of JAODTR010093383.1, read as the reverse complement.
CTCCGTTCACTCCAATGGATCACATTTTGCAAACTGTTCATGGAAGTTAGCCGCATATACTAAAGTCCATCCATCCATCCATCTCTCTTCATCCGCTTATCCAGAGTCGGGTCGCAGGGGCAGCAGCTCCAGCAGGGGACCCCAAACCTCCCTTTCCCGAGC
>JAODTR010093371.1:0-35627 GCA_025399935.1 Amblyopsis rosae | reverse complement strand
TGCTAATATGCCGCTTGTTGCTCGTGCAAGAGAAATGCACGCGCAGCAGCGGGCACGAGCGTTGGACTATGTCACATCATTATTGCATCATGACAATCGTCCAAACTGGCTTTATTGACCTTGTTATAAAAATATAAGCACCAAGGGAATATTATTAAGAACCATATGAACAAAGTGTGGCTCCTGGGGAAACAAAAAAAAGTTTGCGGAGCAGTTAAACCGATGATGAATTTATGAATGGGGTGTGTACTGCAGTTGGTCCTATAGATAGACTGCAGTACCACCTGTCGCCACATGTCATGGCTGCTTCAAGCCTAGAGTCAGACCCTGCCCCCCTGTCTTCCAGAGATTGTGCCAAGCTCTCCTCTTCATACCCCTTGAACCCTGACACAGTGACCTTTTCTTTTCTTCAGTGTGGCTGACTTTGGACCCATTCTTTAGATCTGTGCTGACACTATAGAGAGCAGAGACACTGGGGGCTGGACATGGCATTCAAGGACCTCACATATAGTGCAAACAGGTCACACTGTTTGACGGCAGACTAAACATTCTTTGACTATGTGAAAGGAGAACGATTAAGGTTAGCAGCAATGGCATATGTGCTAGCAGCGTTAGCATAGTCGCAAATGTGCAACATGCAGTCAGTCAGATTGACAGATGTTTTGAAATTGAATGTTTAATTTAAATAGCGCCACTGTGAAGTACCCAAAATGTGTGGTTAGCATCGAGAAAACACATATAAACATCTGCCCCTTAAGATGGATTGAAATAACATTTGTGGCTGATTTTGCTCACCCTGCACAATATAAGTCCCAATAATAACTTGTCTACCTCCCACGATAAAATCTTTGCATACAAGGTTTGGTAAATAAGGCCAACACGAGATACTTTGAAGACAAACCTACCTCTTTAAAAAAATTCTATGTTGTCATGCTGTGCTCATTTAGAGATACAAGTCAATGTTTTACAGCTTGTTAAGCTGTACTGGTGACCCCAGCCTCTAGAGTCTAGAGGTGACAAAGGAGCATGATTCACTCCTGCAGTATATTCGTCTTGCTACCATTCTTCACTAGTACAGCGCTTTGTTACTCTAATCGGCCAAGAAGCTGAGAGGGACGAAATGAATTATTCAACGCTAGTCTGAATCTTTGAAGCCTCAGTTTGCTGTTTTGGCTGCTTTTCACTTGTTCTCTACAATCTCTCTCTCACTTATAATTAATCTGACACATTGTTCACACTGGGCCAACCGTATACACTTACTTTCCCTTATCTGTTGATCATTTTGATTATTTTAATGATCTATTTTGTCTCTCTTCTGTGTTTCCCCATTTAGCTTTTTTTAGTCAATGTATCCATTATATCAAAATATGCATTTGAAGCATGGGATATATATATATACACACAATGTAGTTTATTAATACACTGTGTGTCTGCATGTCTATGACTCATGCCGCCATACATAGCTGGAATGTACTCTACAGTATGGTACATTCTGTTCTTCCATGTTGGTGGATGTCAGTTACAACCATATTGATTTAACACATGCACACACATCCAGAAATCTGAAACTGGAAACATTTTCCCTTTTTTTTTCCTTTTTAAAAAAAAAAAAGTGGATCAAAAACATATTTCTGCAGTTACTGCAGTTAGCAAAGGAAACCCAAGAAAACATTTGCGCTTTATTTCAGGCATTACCATTGCTACATAACCTGCATAACATACCTAATGAAACTGACCAACGCTGATATTGTTTCTAAATAATGCACTGCATTGAAAGTTAGCCCATAATGGATTTTAGTAACAGGTACAATGCTCTGCCTGTTGTTATACATAACATGATGCATAGTGTCATGCCAGCCATTACAACCTTTTGTCAAGATGATATAACAAATACAGTAGCTACCAGTGGACTATTAATAGTTTTTGCTTGGCACATACAGTTCACATACTATAATATAGACGTCTCTAGATAAACAAACCTGACCTCGTGACATTCAATTAGTCATATTCTTTCAGCTTGTTAATTTACATAACTGGCAACACATTGTCTTTGCTTGACTTTCAGACGCTGGTGGCGTGTGTCCTTGTCCAACTTTCAGACTTTGCCACAAAGACTTGTAATGCTCGGAGCAGTCGAGAGTATAATGCGTTCTGGAGAGGGCAAAACATCACTTTCTATTTTTAGGACCATGAAGATTTGGTTTCTACTCTAAATGAAAACTATAGGCCCATATAAAATTCCCAATGCTTGGGGACACACACACACAGAGACAGATAGAAAAACACCAATAGCTGGTAGAGGTGCCGGGTAACAATATCAAGCAGGCAAGATAAACAGGGGAGTATTGATCTAGAAAGCAGAGGAAGGAAATACAAGCTGTTTCTGTTCCCTGCAGCATGAAATGGCAGCAGTAGATGTTATCCAGCTCAGTGGACCAGACCGTTAACACCACTTGAGTGGAAGCTGTTTTTGCCTCATTGCTATCCTTTCATAATTAAGTGTTTGTCTTGATTGGTTGGTTGCGTGGGTGCGTGCGTGCGTGCATGGGTGGGTGGGTGTCTGTGCTGTACAGTGTGGGTAATCTCAGGGTTAGGTGGACCCTAGTCTCACAGAGCCAGCCTTTCCTTACGGAAAGTCTGCGACACAGCGCTGGCTAACTGCGTCAGTACCCGCCTACTTGACAAGCGAGGTGTTTTGATTGACATGCAGGACGACCAACTACGTCGGACGTTAAACTTGCAATAAGGAAAACTTAACAACAGGACTCTGGCTGTTTACAGGTCTTGTAAATCTGTCAAATTTGTAGGCTATGGTTACTGATTATAATACATGTTTAAATTTAAATTAGTAAATAAAGCACTGCGCTATCATTGCACTGGAAATTAGGGAGACATACTTGTGAATGACAATGCGAACAGCCAATGGTTCTCTACAGTATTTCTTCCCGAAAGTCCCGGATTGAGCTTACTAGGGTATATGCATCGGATTTTCAGCACAGAGTTGCCTATGTGACGTAGTGCTAATGAATGGAAAATGCTGAGACTAGGTGGATCCATCCCCTAACTGCAGCAGCAGTACTGCAGCCTGTAGCAAGTGCCGTTTGTGTGGTTTGTCACTTTTTCACCATATTTGTTCTCTTGTTCGTTCTCTCTCTCTCTCTCTCTCTCTCTCTCTCTCTCTCTCTCGCTCTCTTTCTCGCTCTGTCTCTCTTGCTCTCTCACCCACTGTGTCTATCTAGCTCTCTTGCACTCTCTCTTTCTCAGTGGCAGTTCTAGAGCAATTTCTAGAGCAAATTTGTCTGGAGGGGCTGGCAAGGTTGGGGCCAGTTGTTTTACGAAAGGGGCACATTTGTCACAGGACAAAAGACAGTTTTATTTTGGGGCGGGGGGCAAAATGGGACATAATGTCCTATTTACAACTGTTGCTTGCTTGCTGACATTAATCTGAGCTGTGGTAGAATGTGCGCTTACATTTCACTAGACCTATGTTTCAAAATGAAACCAGTTCAATGTTATCATTTTTTAGACTTTCCCCTTTTCGTTTCTGAGATCCAGTGTTGGATCAAGCCCACAATGGGCAATAGCCTGTCCTGACGCAACTTAAACAAATGCTTACATTTAAACAATATATTGACTTCCCTTGCTGTGCAAGAACAATGTTGTTCCTACGCTATATAAGTATGTCCTTCATGTGAATTGGGCAAGGAAAAAATATCTCTCATTTGATATTGTTGAAAGCACCATATTGACATGCAGGGTGCAATGGTCAGTAAAGGACAGTGACTTGTCAAATTATCTTACTAAGTAAAGCTTTGATTCTCAATTGTCTTTGGTCAGAGGTGGTCTGACTGCTTTTGCACGCTTCAGCCAGCCAGTGGCAGTGTACAGCCTGATTTATACTTCAGTGTGAAAATGCATTGTCAATCAAAGCGTAGTGCTTCTTCTTTGTTGATATGAGCGGTGTTTGCCACTTTATGTTCCTATTTACGGAGCCAGGGCTGTGTAGAAGCATCAGAACATTATTTCAACAATAACAGTAAGCTAGCGAAATGCAAGGAGGTATTTGGTGAATTTGACACAAAGTGTATTGGTTTACATTTGTTCATATGTTTTTAACTGTAAAGCACGTTGAGTTGCACATTAAGTATGAAAGGTGCTATACAAATAAAGTGTATTATTATTATTATTATTATTATTATTATTACATTTAGCTTGCAATACCTGACTTTACCTTTAAGACGCATTCCATCTGGGGAGCCGTCCATTGAAACGGTTTCAAGAGGGCAGGCGCTTTCAAAAAGAATACTTTGCATGTGATTGGACGAACCTGTGAACCAGCAGTCTGTTATCCACTCTTGCAGTAGAAAAGTCGGGAGAAGAGTGAAAACATATTTTCCATTGAGAAAAGCCTTTGATCTTAGTTAGCTAGTCGCCCTCCCCCCCTCCCATCCCCATGGGTCAGGATGATTTTTAGTGGAGGAGGTCACAATTATTCAACATTAATAAATCTGTATAATGTATAAAAACTGTATAATGTATTGGAAAATCTCAGTTCAGGCATGTAAGAAACCAATAGATTTTCTTCTACCTGAGACGGAATGAGCTGTGAGGATGAAGTACAGTATACTCTTTTATGATCTCCCTACTCACAGAGGTTATTTTAAACACACACACACAAGTATATTAAATTGCACACTATCAGTCATAACTGATAATGGGCGAACAATAATTTTCATTTAAATATAATATATAATTCCATTTTAATTAAATGCACAGAATTATCAGGATATTTTTGTTAGGACTTTGTGGTATTCAGCATACATGCTAGTTGGCTTTTTTTTCTATTTGAGGAAATATAATATCCAACATTTTGGTGCTCTAGTATGACATCTAGTGGCAGAAAGTCAAAGGGACACTTTAAACATCACAAATGGAGTTTTGCCTTTCTGCGACATTTCATAAACATCTACATATGTGTATCTACACAACAATAAATGTCCAAATGGATATGGTTACAGTACAGACATTCTATAAATATTCTGATTATAATACAAATTCACACTATGGACACTGGACACACTATGATGTAAGATATACTGTATATCACATGACTTATTTTGCCGGTGCAGAACTATGGTCATATATCTTTAAAATGTTGGTTCAGTTTGCAAACAAAGCCTGTCATTACAGGACATATTTTAAGCAATTGCCCGTGTCTGTGTTTCCAAGGGAACCAATTCTAGTTTTGTGTTCCGTTAGCAATATTGTTGTTTTCTCTAGTTCAGTGACACGTTTGGTGACAATAAAATGAAAGGTAATATCAGTGTTGACTAAATGTTTTTCCTTCCACTCAATATCTTCGTCATTCACATTATTTGTGAAAGATCACCTGTTTTGTATGCTGTTTCATCTGGGGGTAAAAAAATAAATACCCAGCATACATACAAATATTTACTTTTTTCCAAGACTGTCTCTCATGAATCACGCATAACAGCTTTAAGGTCAAGTTGCACACATGCTTATATAAATTCAAAACACCTTTGATGTACTTTTACAGAAAACATTCCTCTGCTCAAAACATTTCATATCCATTTCTCAGATGTCTTCTTACTGTCAGCACCAACTCTTTTACTTTGTGAAGTATTTAAAGCAGAGTGGGTTCTGGCTATCATCTTCCTCCTCCAGAATTAATTTGTTTTGTATAGGTCGTGCAATTTTCTTCTTGGTCACCTCATACATCCTTAATGTTTCTGTTGAAAAATTGTCTTTTATAACTCAAGTGGAGCTGCACTGTTCTCGTACGATAACATTTGAAGAACCATGGCTGCTGGTGTGTAAGAAATCTCAGAATTGATCTGGATGTGGTCCTCCAATCAAATGCCAGTGCTTACACCTTTTGATCTCTCCACAATTCATTGAATTCTTAAATTATTTTCATGTTTTATCTCAAGTTAAGTGTTGAAAGTTAGTAAAATGTATAAATGTTCTGCTGGCGGAGCATTTGTGAAATCGTTTGGTCCAACTGCACTACTCAAATAGTTCCTGAAACAGAATAGGTAAAGCCCATTGCACACTGCACGCAGAGCAGAAGTAGAAGCATTTCCTGAGCTTTTTCTGCCCATAGATTGCCAGAGATTTTTGCCCCTTTCACGTGCAGTGTGCAAACACTCATTGATTAACATGGGAGCGGACCCCAATCGGATTCGCTCAGCTTTTGCTCTGCTCTGAATTCAGTGTGCAACAGGCTTTACACCTCAGGAGCAGTAACGAGCAGTAACGATTAACATGATTCACGAGCCAAAGTCAGCCGGGGTTCCTGTGGCGGCAAATCAAAACGTTTCTCTGAGGTTCTAGAAGTACACCCTGCGGTGGTGGAAAAACATGCCGTAAAGTCATCTTGAGTGCAGCAGCTAATACGCCATCCATGGAATGCTAAGTGCAGGGCAGTTTAAGTTGTTAACTAAATTATAGTTGACCAGATCCACTCACGGATCTCCTTCAATAGGGTGGAAGGGGTAGATGACTTGAACGATGTTTGTAGTGTATGGAGTGTACATATGGTCAGTGCATGAGTGTTGGTGTGAGTAATACGAGGTGTGGGTAGAGTGTGAAAGTGTACATAAGCCATTACTGTCCGATGATGCTACTCACCCCCAACCCCCACAACCCTTCCCCATACAGACGGTGGCTATCCTAGAGGAGCGGCTGACTCTGACGGAAGACAAGCTGAAGGAATGTGTGGAGAACCAGATGGAAATTGGTCTACGTCGCAGGGACAGGGAGTAGGCCTCTAGGTACAACCACACAGAGAGGGAGAGGTAGGGGTAGCAAGCTACACACTACACACCCGTGGTTCTCAACAGTTGGTCTGCGCGACCCAGGTTCCTGCTGGTTGCAATTACACTGCTGCAATCTTAAGTCCTCATGTGAATAGAGTTAATTACCAAGTAGGCAATTGCGTTCACCTGCCCTTAATTGGAGGACTTGCATGAAGTCCAGCAGGGGCCTCTGGGTCCAGAGGGCTTGTGTTAACATGTTGATGACTACTGCTGTGGATGGACACAGGCAAACAAGCAAACACACACACACACACACACACACACACGCACACACACACACACAGCCCTTTCTGCTATTGGGTGATGTTGGCCTATCAAAAACACGTGGACCCAACACACATACAGTGCACATGTTAAGCATGGGGCCCGCACTGAACAATAACTGTATTGCTCTGACTGTGTGGTTTCTGAGGGTTATTGCTATATGCTAATATCATATCGTCATATTTTACCAAAACGATTTCAGAAGCAAAGTCGTAGAAATAGTCCCTCCACAAAAGTGCTGAGAGCAGTCCCTTTTTTGCCAATTAAGGACCTGCCACTACATGTGTGGGGAAGCTCCACAATATGGTGTATTTCTGTAAGTCTGCGTGTTCATGTTTTTATTTCTGTTCCTTTTTATTTCTGTGTAAATCCATAACTGTGGAAAATACCAATTTATTGGGTGTTTTTAGCTGAGAAAGCAAGGGTTCAGCACAGAGACTCATCATAACTGTCCATTACACACACTGCAGATGTTCTACACACTGGCAGGTGCATGCCAGAATATGAATGGGAATAATTTAGGAAAACCTAACCTAAGAACTGTTCTAGAAGTTATCTTGTTAAGGATTTGGAAAGTTAAATTACAGTTTAATGATGATATAATAATACTGTCCATGGTGTGGTTAAAACAATGATGCCTTTTGTCAATGAATGGGTGTGTTATTTGGTTTTTCTCCTGTGAGTACATACTTCCTTACTTTGGAAAGGGACTTGTGGGAATATGATACTGATCATGTTTTTCCTGTTTGTTTTTTCTTTCATTTTTTAAAATCTATTTAAGATTTGTAATTTGTATTCAACTGTAACTTATGAGCCTTTAAACTAATAAAATACTTTTTGAATATTTCATCTAGAAAAAAAGCTTTATTTTTTCTTTGACTGTGTACTGGGCTGTGTTTTGTACTTTGTGTGTGTTTGTGAGGGCGGGATGTGTGTTGAAGAGATTTGTTGTCATAGTTGTTGCCAATTTGATGATCTCACTGTGGTTCTGTGGAGAGGCTGTTTCCCTCTTCCCTCTCTTGACTCCTTCACAGAGCCAGAGAGGTTTCAAAAGAAAGCCCCATTGTACTCCACACTGACCACTGTTTCCCTGCTTCCTTGGTGACTGTAGTTTCTTGCCCTGAATTTGACCACTGCGTATTATTCACAAAAGGTGTCAGTATTGTCTGCATATGAAATACCACTGTTCGGCTGGTACCCAAAATGTCTACACTTACAGTATTTCATGTGTTCCCGTAACCCTACCAGTGATCATGGAGTAAGGCTTTATATTTAAACTCTTAGATGAAAATCAGCAGCTCTGCTCTGTAGAACACATTTCTCTAGGAAGAAGCTCTTCTCATAACAATGCTGCTTATTAACGTGCTTTTTATGTAGTAAAAGGGTAATATATCTCATATCTAATGTATATAGCTACATGGAACACTAATTAATCAAGCTGAGTCATTAATGTTGGTAAATATTGTTGACTGTATCTTTAAGGCCAAGCTCAGTCTGCGCTGGTGGAAAAAGAAGAAAAACAAAACCGGAATTCTGGAGCTGTGTGGCCGGGCCCACTCTCTTCCTTCCTGTCTGGGGCCTGAGGACATGGACGCACGCACACACACACACACACACACACACACATGCGCACGCGCGCACACACACACAGTGCCAGAGAAAACGGCTCCCTTTTGTAAGGGCCTCAACCAGACTGGCTGCCAGAAGCTCGAGAGGTGGGGAGGAAGGGTTGAAGGACTGGCTTCAATAACTGTGTGTGTGTGTGTGTGTGTGTGTGTGTGTGAGGGGGTTGCAGATGCAGAGCACATCTGGATGTGTTTTACCTGGTGTGTTGTGGCTGCTGCATGTGTGTGTGTTTGTGTTTTCGTGTCTTCTAGTAGTTTGGTCTCTAAATTACCTTTTAATTAAATATATTATCATTACAGAAGTTTGCAAGTGTACAAATAGTTGCTGTTGACTAATTTATAGAAATATTTAGCATTTCATGAACTATAAAAATTTGGGGGGGCCTTAGATGAAACGGTACACAGCCAAGAGTTTAGGGTTTGTTTCGGTAATAGCATTAGTACAATGGAATGTGGATGGTCCCCACAAAGGAGCTTGTGTCCCAAGGCTTCACTGAATGTAACCAATATTAGCTGCGCCTGAGAAAGTCCTGGAAAAGAGCAACGTTCATCCTTTGTGATAACAAAAATCTATTAAAAGAAATGTGTTATTACAGGTGTGCAAATTACAAGGAAACCTTAATGAGAGAAGTCTCATGTGTCTCCAGTGCCTCATTTCCTGTTTCAGACCTGGCCTGGCAGTGTACCCCTCCAACACAAAATGTGGCTTGGAGGGGTACCATGCCAAGTAAATTTAAGAGAAACAGTGTCAACCTTACCTTTGACAAGCCTGTTCTGGCCATGCAATCAAAACATATGTTTTAGTAATCTATCATTATAGTTAACATTATTAATTTTGAAGAAAATGCTGTGTTCCTTGTACTTTATTAAAACACAATTTTTTTTACTAAAATTAAACATGTTTGTGACTTAAAAAGCTGTATGTACGTTCCATAATACACCAATCGGTGACCGCTTGGTAACCTAAACAATCCAACATCCGTCATGACGGTCACAATTATTTGAGCCCTGCCATACCCCTGCTTCAGCACCAGCTGTAGTTCACACATGCTTTAAGGTGCATTTAAAATTGATAGGCTAATTTACAATAAATTAACCCACAATGCAGACTGCATAACTTCAAACAGCACCCTCCCCCTTCACTAGACTCATGCCCTGAGCTCAAAGTCATCCACTTCTGGGCATATACGGTATACTGTAGTAGGTAACTTATTAAAGTCACCATTCCCCATCATTTTTTATTTTTTTTGCTAGGCGGTGGATGTTCACAACTGATAGTTTAATTCATCATTGCATAAACTGTCAAAAAGTTGCATTTAGCTGAATAATTATTTGTTAAAGCTATGATATCAGTTAAGACTAGTTATAACGCCTGGTTCATACAGTTGTATTTGTAAAAGAATATAACTTGCTGACCACCACTGGACATTGAGCTCCATATAGTGATGCAATAGAGTGGGTGTGTAGTGGATTGAATCACTTACACTCATATTGAGTAATCAAAACAACCCTATGCAAAAATGTACGGAAACAGACAATAAAATGCATCACTGGGATAGTCGGCCTACCCATAGAATGTATGGGCTGTTACTTGTAAAAGGTTCTAAATTAACATAGTATCCCACAGAAACATGATTGTAACTTTGAGTAAAAACCCATAGCTTGTGTACATTTCTTTAGGGTGCCACCCCAGTGACACATTTGTACCATCTATTGCCCTTTTTCATACCTTTTCTCTATAGCATATGGTATTTATACAGTACGAGAACCAAGAATAAAGTGTTTATTGCACAAACCTGTTCCTGAAGCTGGGTGAGATTTAGTGTACCATTTTACAATTCAATATGTTATATCAGAGTTTGTAAATGTGTTTAAGTGTCTATCAAATGTGCAAAGTTATCCCTTGTTTCTATGAAAAATGTTATCAATAGCCAATCTAACCAAACCTTCCTCTCTCTCTCTGCCCCTCTGCCTCACTTATTTAATATTGTGTTTGGCTGACAAGTATCTCTGGCTCAGGGACTACAGAGTTCACACCAAAGCCCATGTTCAGAGCTGTTCACTTCAGGGCACACTCACTGTCCATCCTTGCGTTCTTGAATTATTCATGCAGTCAACATGCCCAGGCACTTTCATTTTCATTGACAACGGAACTGGGTGCCTTTTTTTGTGGAACGCTTTTTACACCTTTGCTCCTTGGTTTAATTTTCACTTGTCACAGCGAGAGGAGAATCTCAAACCATTTCTGTCAGTTTTAGAGGTGTTTAGTGGTGTTGTAACATTTGTACTGTGTGAATTCTTAAGGGAAGTTAACTTGACAGATGTAGATTTGTGAAGTAGAGAAATAAGTTGGTCATTTGGCCTGCTTTTTATGTTTACTTACCTACTTGTTTACTTGTTACAGTGAATGCACACACAAGTAGCATGCCTGGCTTTAGAGTAATAATTTTATCAAAGGTATAGTTAACTATCTTACAACCTCCACTTTTAACGTGGTTGCCTTGTAGGCCTATCTTTAACAGTGTCAGGGCATTTGATGGAAGGTCTATAAGTGTAAAGCTTGAAGGTATAATGTCAGTGTTTCTAAACTAATACACTTTTTATATAATTCAGCTAATATCTACTCTTGGTCTGTCACAGCCCCGCACCACACAATATTTGCAAGCATTTGCAACGCTTTTCCAATGTGTGGTGCGAAGCTTCTGAGGGAGTACCCTATATCAACAAGCTTTCTCCAGAATTACTCAATTTGAATAAATTAATGAAATGAATGAATCAATTTGAACCTTAACCCCACCATGGAGTGCATTCTGATTATTGTTTGTTATTGAAGAGGCAAATCATGTCTATGCCACAAGTCTGCACATTTTCAAAGTTATCATTAAAATGGCATTTAAACGTCTTGAAATAATGTAAATACAGATATTTATAGACATGTACTGTAGCATAGCAAAACATGTCAATGTGACCAGAAAATGTTTGGTGTGGTTGCTTTTGTTGGTTTCATTTATAAACTGTTGGGTGTGTGTGTGTTGTTGCCCAATGTGGTCCTATGATATTGATGCAGCAGGGATGGCACAGAAATGTTTTTGCGTCGAGATTTGGCCAGAAACGATTAATAATAAACAATTAATAATAAAAATCCAGGTCACATAACAATCTTATATTTGCTGATACATTTTGCAGGCCTGCTTTTATGGCTTGGCGTCGTGTTTGGGGGCGAGGGGAGTAGCACTGGAAATGACACTGTTAGCACGGGCAAGGGGGCCAACTCACCTTGATCACTGAGTTGAGTGGGTTTAAACAGCAGTCTGCCTTCAATAGACCACAGACAGCAGGTTTATTGGAAAGGTTTTTTTAACAGTTTCCTTGCTAATTGCCTGAGAATAAATGAATGACGGTGAAATTATATTACTATTGTATCCATGGAACCACATTTCTAAACTGTAGGATTTGATATTTGTTAGTGTGCTTCTCTTGTATCCAAAGCACAAGGATTCTAGACAAGCCCATGTCATTATTTTCTTTGGTAACATGGACCTTCAGTAATTTGAACATGCATATTGAGTACCTTAAAAGTCCAGAAGGAAGTAAACCAAGACTCACATGTGTGATGTCATCCAGAAAGAAATAGCTTGGAGCTGCTCCACTGAAAATGAAAAGGGACACATTTTTTGTGGACATTGGATACTGCTCAGGATAATTTTCCATGGTTATGGCACAATTTCTTCTTCAGGAATAAACTATTCAATGCAGCTTTAGGTTTCACAAGACACGTCCACAAAAGCAGATTAGTCTGGAGTCAGTTGTAAAATTGATGATTGTTTTTTGCACTTGAGAATTGTGTTTTTATAATAGATTGCTTTATTTGCTATTCTGAAAGAATATAATACAAGTCATCCTTTCTTCCAGGGTTCGCTAGATGTGATTTGTCTTGTTTCTCTTCTAGCTCCTGTGTCAGTTGCTGGATATTATGTTCAGGTACACCTTTCTTTCTGTGAAGGAACAACTCATTCTGTCAGGGGTGGGTTTGGTGTTTCAGTCCAGAGGGGATGGACCGTGTATCTCATCCCCCTCTTTGGAATATCACATTACGGCTCTAGAGTGGCTAGATCGTGGAATTAAGGGCTCTTCTATCTGGTAGAAGGGGTTTTCCATCAGTGAGAAATGGTTCTCTTTTGTCAACAGTGGAGTGGATAGGGTTGTATATGCTATACTTCAGTTTAAATAGGTTATAGGGGTTGGTGTGTGTGTGCGTGTGTGTGTGTGTGTCCTTGAGCATGTGCATGCAGTACAGCATGCACAAGCTGCAGTTTGTGGCAACTTTGCAGCTGAAGCTGACAGCGTGTTGTCTGTCTGAGGCTATGAGGTTGTTCATTTGAATTTGTCCACCATTCTTCCATTACGTCTTGCCGATCGCATATCAAATCAGCCTTGTTTTCAGACCTTGTTTTCTACGCTGTTTGAGGGGATACTTAATAGCGTAGCTCTCTGACATACAGACCCACAGGCACACACATTATAACTCCGGCTGTCCTTGAAGGCAGAAAGCTAAACTCGATAACATGTGTAGGCTATGGTGTTTGTGAGAGTGTGAGAGTGAGAGATTGCAATTGTATCAACTGACTATTCAGCTGTGTGTGTGTGTGTGTGTGTGTGTGTGTGTGCTTGTGGAGTGATTGTGAAGAATAAAGCGACATTGTCTGCAGCTGGTGCTGTCTGCAGCTGTGAGGAAATCAAGTGCTCCTCTTTTCAGCCTCTGTTTTTGTCACAACCTGCCGCTTAGGTCATTGTGATGCGTAGAGTCGACCCAGCGGTCAGGGCATATACACCAGGTTCACCAGAACTAATGAAGTGAATACGTGAAATGATCCTGTCGAAATGACAGTGCTCCCCTGAATGTGGCTAATTTGATAGCCTTTATTGTTTTATGTTACACACATAGAAGAAGTAGTTATTAATATACCTTATTTGTGGGGTTCGCAAGCAACTGTATGACTCCCCTATACTGTAGTTTGGGGGTTAGGTTTCTAAGTGTTGAGAACCACATCCAGCATGGTGAAATATTATAATGACCTAGTTTGTAACCTGTTAGTTGGTATCCTTGATGGACCAGTGAGGCTTTCATCTGTATTATAGACATGTGTAGTAACTGTCACTTCTTTGAATCTAAGAATCAAATTTCTGGAAGGGGGTAATGGAAACTAGCCTGACTCCGCCCGACTATTGCTATTAGCTCAATATCTTTTCGCTGAGATTATAGTCTGGAAACCCTGTTTGCATTAGCGTTCGCACACACACCATGGCCTGCTGGCAGTCCAATCAGGGTAGGTTAGCGAGATGAGGTGATGACGTTGAAGTAAAGCGTGTTTCGAAATGGTGGTAGAGCTAGATGAGGCGATCGAAACAGTTGTAGCAATACCGGTTGGTTCAGCGCTGTACAATAGTTTCACAATTAACCAGAGGTCCAGTATGGAGGAAAAGACTGTTAACACTTCCCTATAGAGCGCTGCCAGACTTTATTCACAAAGTGAATTTTAGGTCTGGCTACACTAGGCTAAACGGACATATCAATCAGTTGACCCTGAATGCTGACTAAAACAATAGGTTACCGGTAAACCAACCACATAAACCCTTGGTTTTGTGGCTGCATATCATACTGAGCTACTTTGTCACACCAGTAATTGGTCAAGTAAACCTGTTTTTTATTCAGAATCTCAACATTGATTTAATGTAACACATTTGTGTTAATTATTCTGAGATAGTTTATTTTATTTTGAGAAAAAAAACAACACTTGTTTCTTTAAGAAGATGAAGTGGTCAAAAATAATAATACAATGTTTTACAGCATTATCAAATGATGACACATGGACATGAAAAGAGAACTATAGCTCAGTGGTGATTTATAGCAAACTTCCCCAAAGACGAATTGCTTCTTATGATGTCGTTATTAATCATTGTAATTACCTTGGTCATTTTACATTAGATGTGGTGGGTCTATATGTCCTATAGGAATAGGCTACTCTAATTAGACATGTTCTGCCTAATTTGGCATCCAGTTAGTTATTAGTGAATGGGAACATTGCGTGAGAAAAGCAGAGTTCACGCTGCCTCACTTGAAGCTTTTTCAGCTCTGCGTCTTTAAAACTCTCCCAGCTCCTCCCTCTTCTCAATGACATGCCCGCAGAGCCTCTTTTTAGACCGCGGCTGTCACCGCGTCCAGTTGAAGTGACAAACCAGAGGCACACATCAGCAAACATTAAAAATAACAAGCATTTGGCTACTACAGCAACAACCATTATGAAACAACATAGGGTGACAAATTAACACTCGATCAGTGGGTCTTTTTCATTGTCTCCGGTGGTAAGTTAGACTTGGTTGCCAAATGGACGTCTGCGGAATAGAATGAAACCTCCACTTATCGAGGACTGAAGGGGGTGAAGGGAAACCTCTGCATGTTCAAGTCCCCTGTTCGGACGAGAGGCATCAGCGCTTGTCTGCGGGAGGAAAGAAGCCGTGATTTCCTCACACCCCTTCTGTTTTCACGTCACCTCAAGAAACAACCCGAACATTTCCCTGATGAAAATTAATCTTTGGAGCGGGTCTATGATCGTGACTACGATGATGTCGAGTAAGAGTGTGGAATGGCTGCAGGAGGAACTGGAAACCGGCGCGACCTCGCTCCTGCTCCTGGACTGCCGACCGCACGAACTGTACGAGTCTTCTCACATCGAGTCGGCCATCAACCTGGCCATCCCCGGCCTGATGCTCCGCAGATTGAAGAAGGGCAACCTGCCCATACGCTCCATCATCCCAAATAACGAGGACAAGGAGAAATTTGTCAAGCGCTGCAAAACGGATATGGTGGTTCTGTACGATGAGGCGACCTCGGAGTGGCAGGAGAGCGGGATAGGGAGCTCCGTTATCGGGCTGCTCCTACAGAAACTACGGGACGACGGCTGCAAGGCTTATTACCTGGAGGGTAAGTTAAATACATTTTGTTTATATGTTATGTCTAGCGGTATTTTATATAATATGCATACATATAAGACGAAAACAGAGCAGCGGGCTTGCCTATAAGCTACAGGCTAATTGATTAAATAAATACAATGTAAAATAAATAGCCATGGCTATTCCAATAAATATGAGGACATTGTGTACAACATAATTGTATTGAATGATTGTTGAAGCGATTATAATTTCAAGTGTCACGGTGTTGCGCCACTCAACCCAATCAATAGACATCAAAACACCTTACATATGTTTCACTGTAAAGTTTAACTGCGTTGCAATAGCCGGACTTTTAAAATAGTAAATTGTTAGTTAGCTATAGGTCTAAACACTAAGTATTAATATGTCGCAGTGTGAAATGATAGGCTAAACTAAGTGCTGGATCCTATGCAACGGGCATCTTTAAATGCGATTGCATTTTATCCTTTTTTTATTTAAAATGTATCTACTTTGTATAATGGAATCAAAGTCTAACAATATAGGCTATATATAGGCTATAGGCTATTATTTATATTGATTTATTTGCGCTTTGGGAAAGTGGGAACATATAACGAACCCCACTAAGTATAATAATGATATTAATCCCAATACATATCTTTTCGAATAGTGAAAGTGATGAACTGTGGAATATGTCCCAAATAAATGCGTTTAAATAGCCTACTATGTTTTCAATTATTGCTGCACAATGGCCCCGCCATGTTGTGCTCCAGGAAAAGACTTGCATTATTTTTTTCATGAATGAACATGCAGTGGAGAGGAGATAGAGTTCAGTTTTTTACCACGAAAGACGGGTGTCTAAGAATTGCTACAATGTACTGTAGCAAATAATAATAATGTTGCAATGTATTTGTAACGTTAACGTACCTTTTTTATTTAAACGCAACGTCGTACGGTTGTATATGGCTACAGTAGCAAGTTCGGCTGCCATTCACAAAAAGTCCACTAAGTAGTGTTGTAGCTTCCTGGCTGGCAGAGGTGAACTCTTGTGTCTGTAATTTCTCAATGGGGATATCTGTCAGGGACATTTGCAGCGTTTTTAAGTATATGTCCTCTTGTTATGATCTATTGCACACACAGTAATTCATTTTTACCACATTTTGGCCCAATTTGTATCGTATGTTTATTCTATTTAATTTTCATAGCCTGTTTAACATAGAAACACCATTAGTAATTTGAAGATAAATTAAAAAACATGACTTTCACAACATTTTATCATGTTATACATATGGCCAAATCTAATGCAGATTATGATATTTTACAATGGATATCCTTTAACAGCCTTTTCCTTTGTTTATAGGAGGATACAATAAGTTCCAGTCAGAGTACCCTGAGCACTGCGAGACCAACCTAGATGGTTCCTGCCCCAGCAGTTCCCCGCCAGCCTCCGTCCTTGGGCTTGGGGGGCTCCGCATTAGCTCGGATTGCTCTGACGGGGAATCTGATCGGGAGCCCGGCAGTGCCACAGAGTCCGAGGGTAGCCCACTCCCCAGCAACCAGCCGGCTTTCCCAGTTCAGATATTGCCGTACCTGTTCCTGGGCTGTGCCAAAGACTCTGCCAACCTCGATGTGTTGGGGAAGTATAACATTACGTACATCCTCAACGTCACGCCCAACTTACCCAACATGTTTGAGCATGATGGGGACTTCAAGTACAAACAGATTCCCATTTCAGACCACTGGAGCCAGAACCTGTCTCAGTTTTTCCCTGAGGCAATCTCTTTCATAGGTAAGCTGGTCTAGAGAGTGCTTAAGTACATGTGTTTTACTGTGCGTTTCCGTTAAAATTGTGTATATTCATCTTCCCCAACAATGTTTATTTTAACGCTCTTGAATTTATAAGATACAGTATAGTGCCATATTTATTTTGTAAGTGAAAAACATAGGTACATTTAAATGTTTGAGCTTAAAATGTTTTGAGTTTGTGCATTCTTTAGGAATGGGGTTATTACTAATGTTTAAGTAAAGGTTTGACCATGTAAAGCCTTCTGATGTTTTCAGTGAAAATTCAGCTCAGATCCCGTTTTAGTAATTTATAGAATTCCTAAAATTCCTACAAGTCAAACTTCTCAGGAAAAGATGCAATTACCTCTCTCTAATGGGTCCATGAGAACCCCACAGTCTTTATTTATCTTTTGGAATGTCCTCAACTTTTGGAATGTTTTGTTTGGTTGTTTTTCCAGTCTAATGTCACAGTTTAGGTGGAAGGAAATATGTCTCGCAGCGAGAGGTCAAGGCACAGTTGGGTCAAGTTGCAGTTCTATGTCTCTGTTTCTCTTACATTACAGCCTTTGGTTACCCATGGCGGCTTTAAAGGAGATACACATGTAATGTGACAATATAGTTTTACCATGTTTATTAAATGGATTGAATGAATGAAAGAAAGTTAGTTTAGGATTTTATTGCCCATGGTTACATATGTTATCTATTGCTCTGTCTTGAATGAGAAGCCCTTCATTCTTGCCTTTTATCTTGGCAGGCTTGCACATCACATGTACATTTAATTTGGCATTCCCTGAGCTGCTTGTGAGCCAACTGACCCCTATCCATGAGATACGGCTAGATAAGCAAGTGGAAGGAAAGAAGCACTTAACTATTCCTCTAATGGCCCGTAGTAATATTACAAGGTTTGAAACTAGTAGAAGAGAAAAGGATCTGCCTGTTAATAATGTAAAATGGTTTTAGCCAGGTTAAGTCCTATCCATATAGAAAGAGTTTGTGTTGTTTAGCTTTTAAAAATAATAAATGCATAATAAAATTGCATTACATTTTAACATCAAAAACAGGAAATGTTCTTTAAAAGTAAAAAAACTAAATGCTGTGACATGACAGATGGTACCATGAATTCCTGTCAGTAGATTAAATGTGTGTAGGTAAACAGATGTTTAAATCCTTATTAGATTGAATAAGTAATGCTTTTCCTCCTCCTTGTTTTGCCGTGGCAACCAGACGAGGCGCGTTCTAAGAAGTGTGGCATCCTTGTGCACTGCCTGGCGGGCATCAGCCGCTCGGTGACGGTCACCGTGGCCTACCTGATGCAGAAGCTCAACCTGTCGCTGAACGACGCCTACGACTTCGTCAAACGAAAGAAGTCCAACATATCTCCCAACTTCAACTTCATGGGCCAGCTGCTGGACTTTGAGCGGACGCTGGGCCTCAGCAGCCCCTGTGACAACCGCTCCTCTTCCTCATCGTCGTCACCACCGCCGCCGCACGACCAGCTCTTCTTCACCACGCCGACCAACCACAACGTGTTTCAGTTGGACACGCTGGAGTCCACATGAGTGCCGGTGAGACCGGTTTTCGAGGTGGTGTTGTCGCCATGGTTAATGTTGGCTATATACACCGAGGGAAACGCGGCCGGTTTTAATGAATGTTTTAGTCTCCGGTGGGCAGCGCTTCTTTGGTGTGAGAGCCTTGCCCACGGAGTGGAGGGAGAGAGACGGTCTTAAGTGACAGGTTACAAGGGGGAAAGGGGATGTGCAAAGTGGAATGATAAAGCTTTTTCTCGGCCCTGTCCGAAGAGCTACCGAAGGGTAGGTGCCGATGGCGTCCTGCGTGAAACAAAGTTCCCCGACCACCTGTCCATGAAAAGTGTGGCCTGTTTTCTCACGGTGGCAGGCTGAGTACATTTGACTGACTGAGTAGCTCAGCAAGACCGACAGCTTCATACAAAGATAGGACAAATCTATTCAGTGCTTGATTTCTTTTTTTTTTTTCTTTTTTTTTTTGATGACAAAGTCCACTCTAATTTTCTATCTCAGCTCTTGAGCTGGGCTGACTGGTGCCAAGGTTGGGATATGTCAGGAGGAAGTCTCACTCTACTGAATGTAGAGTTTTTAAAAACCAAGGAATTAACACAAGTATGTATGTTTGTGATGTATGTATGTATGTGTGTATGTTAACGTACATAGCTAAACATGCGCAGTCTTTAACCAGTGAGTATGTCTCTTTACACACAAATAAATACAGTATACTGTATACTGTTCATATACTGTGTGTGGGGGATACATATGTATATACAGGCAATATACTGTATACTACATAGAGTATGTACTGTATACTTATACAGTATGTACTGTAAATAATATGTGCGTTGAAATCTTTGTCCAAAATCATCCACTCCAATAATGGCTACTATAAGAAATTGTAAATCGAAAGATTAATGAGAGAGAGAGAGAGAGAGAGAATGTTGTGATAGTTCTGGTTGTCATTTTGTAACCTACCCCCCCTTCCCTTCCCCACCACACACAGGTTTGTAATGACCTAATGCAGTTTGCACAGTGGTGTAGCCATAGCCATTGACATGTTGGCAGTGGTGGAGGCAGGCAGATAAAGGGACATTCAGAGAGGAGGCGTGGAGAGGAGAAGCCAGTTCCAGGCTGCGACAAGCCCTAACAGCTGCACAGTCTGGTGTGGAGGGTGTAGCGACTGTTTGGCGTAATGCTGGAGCTTGGGGTATAGGCCATAGGGGTTAGAGAATCAGAGCTTCGAAATAAGGCTAGAAGTCAGACAATCAGAGTTAACGGTAAGGCTAAGGTTGTGGCTTAGCTATGGCTAGTTTGTAGGAATAGTATTTGGGCTTCAGTTAGATATTAATTTCCGTTTTCAGGGTTATGAAGCAAAGTACAGTATGAATCATCATCACAAATAACTTTGAAGAATTACTTTACAATACCCTGTGAAGTAATATTATTATTTGTTCCTGTTTGTTCAGTCTTTATTTTATCTTTAAGAACACATTTATTTTTATCTAAGGCTATCAATGTCTGCAACTGGATAGGACAACATTATTGGGGAACAATTGACTACATCACTGACTGCATAAGTGAGATAATGTGTAAACATCACACAGACAGCTATTAAAAAGTGACTTTTCATTTTCTTTTCAATTTGGGGCTAGATGGTTTTGGTAGGTAGGTAGGTACGTAGGTATAGATCAGTAGGGGTTAGTGGCAGTTTTAGAGCATGTTATAGGGTAAGACTGGGATCTGTAGGGCTAGGGAAAATGTAGATGGTAGGTTTTAGCCAGAGAAGAAAACATGGGTAACAGAGGTCAAGGAATGACTCTGATACTGGACTCAGCAACATACTGCACTTACAGTAGCTATACTTAAATATCTTCATGTTCCTTTACGGCATTGGAGAATATGGAAGGGATATATTTCCAGCAACGGGATTGTCCATTTCCTCAAAGATCATTTGTGTCTAAGTGAATTCACCCTTACGCCTTGGGGATAGTAAATATATATTAAATACAAAATGATGATGATGAAATAGAGCTAATAGTGAAATGATCGTATATTGTTTTCTATATTGGAGCATGCTGATGTACTGTCTGCTCCGTAACAGTAGGGGTAACCAGGGGTTGGATGTTGCTCAGTTGGAAGATGAATAATAATGCTAGTTTTTTTAAACTACTGTAACTGCTGAATACAGCGGTGCCCAGTATGTAGTTAGGGAGGTTTCTAAGACCCTGTTCACCTCACTAGAATTTGAAACAAGTATTAAAAACTATTTATAAGCTGTATTTGAAAAAGCTGTTTTCTAAAACAATTAGAATGCTGTACTGGTTTCAATATTTCTACTGTATCTGGCACTAAACCCTTGTCGTTGTCCCCACGGGTGCTATAATGAGCTGCCTCCACACTGTAGGAAGTTCCCCCCGGAGAAAGAGTGCAGCATAATGTACGTTGTATGTTCAGACCAAAGGAACAACAAATGGTTTCAAATCACTAATAATGTGGACAGGGTCTATGGTGGAAACACAGGTGGGTTTCACAGGTGGCAGCTGGTGAATCTGACCAGGGTTGGGTTTAGCAGGCCTTATATAATCTTTCTAACATTTTTCTAATGGTGACTGTTCAATACTCTTTGTATCTCACTTTAAAAGAAAACATGTATAACAAATGTAATGTTTCATATCTGTTATTCAAATCAAAACACAGTTATAACGGGCAGCAAGCTGACTTTTACTGGGTTTAACGGGTCACGCAAGGTCATTTTGTTTTTCCTTAAATCTTTTTTTTTTAGATCCAAGACCTTTGAAATTTGTAATTCTTTCTCTTTTGTACTATAACTATTACTGTATATCTATCTATCTATCTATCTATCTATCTATCTATCTATCTAAACTATACAAGATCCAGCTCAGTGGCTTGCGGACTGAACTAACACAAGGTGTCCAGTCCCATTGTGGAGCCAGAGCTGTGGATCAGCATGCCAGTTTTGTTTCACAATAGATGGTTACCCCACCCCGCTTATTACAAGGTCTTTTTTTTTTTTCTTGTTTTGATATAATGTGCTCTATGCTATTCCTGTGGCCTTTCAATATAAATATATCTAAACATATATATATGTTTATATGCAAAGTTCCTCCTTCATTATAGCATCAGAGATGAATATAATATTGCCCTGCTTGAACAGTCACATCCCACTTACAATAAGAAAATGTTGAGGACATGATTAACAACACCCAATGATTGAGATATATTACAGAGCTTTTCTATTTAAAAAGACATTTGATTTCAAGCTGCTTTTCTTGTGTTTTTGTGTATTTGTATTAACGAAAGAGAAACTGTCCTTTTCTCTGTTTGTATATTTGCCAGATCACAGGAACGACAGTTTCTGTGTCATTTCTTGTAGCTACATCTTGGTAAGAATGTGCTTGTGAGCTTGGCTAGAAGAAAGGAATGAATGATTCACAGGATGAGGAGAAGATACAGGCAGATTGTGTGGTTGGGGGACAAAGCGAAAGTAAAAGTGAATGAAAAATTTTACCTCACAGAGGAATTTTCAGGGATTTTTTTGACAATGCATCTTGCATCGTGTTACAGCTTCACACACGTTGAATAGCTGTTTTGTATTGTGCTGTAAACCATTTTTAAAAGATGCAATCTGTCTGTATGAAAACGAGGCTTGTTAACAAGGGGCAGTTCACCTGTCTGCTTAAGGAATATGATTGACCTGACGTAATGTACAGTATATGGAAACAACACAACATGTTTATACTGCAAATAAATATTGAATTATTTTTTCTTTAAAACATCTTGACTATTTTTGTTAATATGCACGTCTCACTTTGTACATTGACAATTTCCATTTAAAAAATAGTAGCACACTTTAAATCAAAACACTTGACAAAATCCAGTCTTAACCTTTTAAACCAAACCAGTACTTTAGCTACTGGTTAGGTTTACACCATTATTGTAGCATATTGACCTGGCCTCAAAGTACCCATGTTATGATTAAACGCTTCCATGGTAAGTGATTTACAACATAACTTGTTGTCCGATACAGTATGCACACACACAGACACAGACACACACACACAACAGTCTTGTGTCTCTGGTTTTCAGAAGCAAATTGTTTTCTGTGGATTTTGAGAAAAACATCCGATATTACTCATACTGAAACTCAGTCACTTGTCTGTTGCACACTACAGCATTTGTTTGTGTGTGCAGTTGCCATATTGGTCTGGGTTTGAGGTACAACATAGAACATCTTGTTTATCAGGAAACACTATTATGCAGATATTACTCTCTAAATTAACACTGACAAGACATTTTGTTAGAGCAAATATTGTGACCTCCCCAAACAATGTATTTGTGCATGATAAAATTTGATTATTTCAGCAGAAACTATACCATTGTGATATGACCTACTACAGTACAATTAGACATCAAGATGTAAAATATTTTAAGGAAATGATGCTTAACCCTTCTTGTATTTGCATGTGTGTCTGTGTGTTAAGGCCATAACAAAGTGTTGAACACTGACAAGTGCCCTTTCATATAGTCTGCTTCATCTTAGTATACGTTCAAGCAGAGCATTGACCGAACACTACCTAACTTCTGAAGAATAGCACCATTAAGTTGATGAGGAATTTGGTCATACGTAATTATTGGTATTGTGTATTGTCCTTACGGCCATTGTATATGTGCGTGTGTGTGTGCGCGCGCGCGCACAAGTTAATCTTTCCAAACAGCCCACAGCTTCTCATTTTGTGGCTAATGACTGCACAACTGCACAGTTTAGATAGAAGTGGCAAACAAAAAGGCCTCAAGGGAGATGGAGTGCTGAGGATGTTGTGATATTAATCACCACCATCAAAATATAGGAGATGTTATAAGGTTATGGTTAGACAGCCCTATAGGCGCCAAGACAGCCTTGAAGGGTTGCAAATCAACATTTACAATACTTTTTCACAAGACTGTCTAACCATTGGCTCCAACTGATATCCCACAGCAGATGCTGTGACTATGATTGGATTAAAGCACAGTGTGGCTCGAATGCTTGCAGCTGCAGTAGGTAAAATCACAATGCTATCTGCTTATGACTGCACCATCTGTTTCATCATGTGTAGAATAATAAAAAATAATATTTTCAAATGTATTACAAAACTTTTTACATTTACACATTACTTGACATTTTAAGAATAACAGCTGAAAACCAATACATATAAGCATGTCCTATGATATTAAACAGTGTTAATGTTGCAGATTTCCAAAGGACAGTTATGATATAGTGTTTTACTGTATTATAATCTCTCAACATAGGAGATTGCCTGAACTACAGTTAAAGTGTAACTGCACCCCAGCTCTGAGCCTGATTCCACCCACTACAATGTTGAAAAACTAAAAAATGTGAGTGACAGGAGGGGAGGGGCTGAGAGGAGGACCCTCGTTAATTGACATTAGCGTTAACGTTTGAATTTGATGACATATAGGACAGAGTGCTCCGGGTCCTGGGGTGATTTTTAACGGATATGACGCGTAGATCTGTTTTCAGCACATATAATGCAGATTTTTTTAATATCGGGAATCTTTTCAATATTAACACCAGCATTGATGTGTCTCATCACAGTTCTATCACTATTACTTAGTTTACAGCTCAAAAAGCACATAGGGTGCCGTTACACTTCAGTTAACAGAATTGGGTGACTAAATTCTAATCTAAAATCTAATCTAATCTGTAATTATGAGAGATGAGTTCAACGTAATGGATGGAATTCCTCTTTACTACAAAGCAGACCAAGTATACTTGACTCTGACCAGGTGTTGCATTCCATCCTGAAACAACTCTCCCACAGCCCAGCAACCTTCCACCACTGACAGACGGATTGCTCCGGAAATCTTGTGTGGAACGATATTTGACCTCGCCTGCACACTCCTGAGAACGGCAAGCATCAACATGCTCTAAGAGAAGTGTTGAAAAAAGCTATCATGGAATAAACTGTGTGTGTGTGTGTGTGTGTGTGTGTGTGTGTGTGTGCGCGTGTGTGTGTGCGTGCATGTGTGTGTGTGCATGGCTGGGGGGCCTCTGCCTGGATATGCTTTAGAAGAAAACCATTTGAGGACAAAATGAAATATTCATTTGACACGGTGCACACAAACATATTTCAGGATAGGCCAAGGGAATGAACACAATACATCTACCGTCATAGTCCTAAATCCATTGATTTTCAAAACCTGACCCTCGCCCCCAATATAAAATGATAGTGTCTGGTTCATATAGCTCAGGGCTCATGTATGCCAAACCATGAACTACTTTTAATTACATCAGTACCAGAAATTAAACACAGAAACAACCTATTCAAGATAATAAAACCTGATTAAAAATCACATATCTTCCACAGATGAGACAGACTCGCCCAGAACAGAGACCCTATGCTGCAGTTTGCACTTAATGGACGAATAATTACTGTAAAAGGCAGCTGTTGCTGCAGTACTTAACCAGGCTCTGTCCTCCCACTGCAAGTGGCACTGTGCTGTGATGCACTGCACTCATTCAACTCTCTCCCAGTTATGTAAAGAACCAGCGGAACTCTCTCTCTCTCTCTCTCTCTCTCTCTCTGTCTCTCTCTCTCTCTCTCTCTCTCTAGCAGCCACACACCACTTCAAGAGCATAAAGACAGATCAGGAAGGGAGAGAGGTGGGAGGGGGGGGGGAGTAAAGGAATGAGAGAGAGAGAGAGAGAGAGAGAGAGAGAGAGAAAGAGAGAGAGAGAGAGATAGAGCGAGAAAACAGGAGAAGGCATGTTGTGTCTGTGAGGCAAAAAGAGAGTGAAAAGCTGTAGCGAGGTTTTCACATCCTGCCGTCCAAACCACAAGGAGCGGAAACATAAAAATTTACTGGCTATCAATGACAAAAACAGACACACACAACACACAGGGTAGGATGGTCTAGTGGTCTGGGTGTTGGGCTCACAGCTGGAAGGTTGTAAATTCAATCCCTGGTGTTTACCTACAGTAAGCACCCTTGAGCAAGATGCCTAACCCACTAACTGCTACCAGTGGTTAGTCATACCTTGTATGGCATCAATCGCCATCAGTGTGTGTGACTCAATGGGTGAATGTGAGGCAAAAATAGTGTGAAGTGCTTTTTAAATGCTGTCCATTTACACACGGCAGCAGAGAACCTTTTTCATTTTATATAAGAGGTTCAATGTCATTCTTCACAATGTGTTTTGTTAACCCCTAGACATAATCAAAATAGCAAGATATGCTTAATTAAAATGTTACATTCAGTTGAATGAATGTAGATTTGATTCTTTATAAACCTACTTAAGCTTAGAGAATGTGCAATATATGTATGTTTGACTTTGGTCCTGTCCTTGGTTAGCAAACATATGCTGCCAGCTCTTATCTTTGCCCCTTTATGAAAGTTCTTAGAGGCCACAGTCACATTCATTACATGCACATTGTCTTGACCTAGTTTTATGACCAAAAGGTTCAAATGGAATACTGCCAGAAAAAAATTATTTGTCTGGCAGTGTATTACTGTCATTGCCAAAAATAAACATACCAAAGAAGCTAACAGCATATTATCGGTTTTAAAGTTTTCATACAAGGAGTTAAGGCATACTTTACTTTACTGTACTTTACTTTACTAAAAAAGTAGACGCATTCAAGTACAGTTTGACTTTTGGCGGAGTATTTCCTCACTACTTCATAGTGATTGTAGAATGTGATTGTGAACTCTCTCCATCTCAGTCCTCAAATATAAGTTCCAACAATAAAATCAAATCTATAAACCAACAACCCCAAAGCTCTACTCTGCCCTCTTTCTCCATTCCTCTCTGTCCACCATATTCCTTCTCCCCTGCCCCCTATCCTCTCCCTGCGTAGCCAGTGTAATATTATACCAGATAAGGTGAGGTGTCCAGCTGGCAAGCTGATAAGTACCCCTTACATCCGGCCACAAGTTAAATAGTAACAACAGGTGATTAGTACACCACGGCTGACGTGCAGTTGAGATTTTAACTCATCACTGACCGCCGGGCGCCTAAGTATCTGTCTTTGTACTGTGTGCGTGCAAACAAACTATGACCTATGGGGAAGCATCTGTCTGTTTGTCTATCTGTCTGTCTCTACGGTATGTCTGACTATGTAGTGTCATTACCGTTAATAGTAAATATCAGCTCTATTGTCATTTAGTGCGCTTTTTTGCATTGGTTTACTGTAAACATAAAGTAGTTTCAGAAAGTGAAATAAGCCGCACAGTCCAACATGTGTGATACCTAGTCTCAGAGGAGTGTGGATAGCATGTGTGGGCTCAGTTGTAACCTGTTCTTTATGTCTTGCTAAAGAAGTATACGTTTGAAGCAAAATGAGTGTGTGGTTTATTTCTCATTTGTTTACATGAGCAGTCAGACACATACAGTATTGGAGAATAGTTATCAATATCTCACATTCTAAGTACTATTGGTAATGGATGTGAGCCATGTGTACTGTCATTTCATTTAACCGTTAATTCATGTATTTGTTCATTCATGACCAGAAAGCTCACATTTACTGCATAGTAAGGTATGTAGGCCAGAGCTGCTGTAACCTTATCACGTGCACCGAGGTGAACTAGACAGCAAGGATCTAGTAACTTTTATCAATGGAAAGACACTCAACCTGTGTGAAAGAGAAAGCGACCATAAAACATTAACACATATAGCATTTGGACAGACATGTTGTATAGCATTGGCATTAATGGACAGAATACATCCAGACCTGTATACACTGGTGTGTGCTTTACCATCAGGTCAGTCATTCATAGCTTCAGAACTAGAGCTGTTTCATTCACATATGGACAGTGAGAACAGGCAACATGAATGAAGTCTTTGAAGTCATTCTGTCTGTCTGAAGTCATTTCTACGGTCCCCTGCTTTGAAAACCAATGAGATGGTGGGCTAGCATTCATAATATATGTTTTCTGAACACATACAGTCATTAATCTTGTTTTCCTCTCTTTTTCTTAGCTTAGTCTAGCTCAGAGTCCAGATGAGTCCTGAGCTTGTTACACAAGGCAGAGGGAAGGGGAAGTGCAGATAAAAATAATCCCTGGCCCAGTCCTTCTGACAATGACAGAAGGGCCCATGCTGTTACCATGGTGACTAAAAACAGGAAGGAAGTGAAATTTTTTGCAAATCTCATCAGAGCTGTCACCACAGCAATGAGCGGAGAGCCAGAAGCTGTGTGTGTATGTGTGTGTGTGCATGTGCATGTGTGTGTGTGTGTGTGTGTGTGTGTGTGTGTTTGCGTGTGAATGTGTGCGTGTGTGTGTGTGTTCATGTGTTCATGTGAGATTCATTTTAAATTAGATTTAGTGAAGTTGTGTTTCTGGCTCTCAAAGCTCCTGCATGTGGGAGTAGTGGTGAGCTCTTACCAATGTGCCCGGTCTGGAGCCAGTGTCGTATTTGATTTCAATAGATTATATATCACTCTTGCATAATCAGCCGGCATGTGTAAACTACTACTGTCGTCAGCCAGACAGAATTGACTTGAAATTAACTGAATGGACATTGTGAATTTGGAGGGCATTATCTACGTTTACTGTAATTTCCTGCAACATACTACACAAGTGCTGATAGACAAGGATGGGTCAATTCAGACAGCAAGTTACTGACTCAGAGAAGTATCATTAAGCAGGAAATATAATCTCTTACAGCACATGGGGTACCAGGGTTGGTTTGACTGGGGTCCTGTATCCCTCAATAGAATATACCTATAAACATTGCTGTACCTAGCCTTAGTACTTATACATAGCATAGCACACACTCAGAAGGTTATTTTTAAGCAATATTTCAAATTAGAGCAACAATGTGCCAAATGTGTGGGAGGCCGGAGATTTATAGAGCTGCGGATGCTCAGAAATGATTCAGTAAATTATTTCTCAGGAAAATGTCTCAGCATTACACACTTTGGTCTTGATTCTGAGGGTCTAGTGCGTGCGTCCAAGGGTGATTTTGGAACTGGAGTAGAATAAGATATAGCCACTAAAATATCAGGGCCATTGCTGGATGAACAGATATGGAATAGACACACACATTTTGGACATTGAATGTCAGTAGAATTATTAAATATCTATCTAGCTTTCATGAGAGCAGTCAATCATGCAGTTTATATGCGTCTAGACCTGAAAGGAACCACATTGTGTGCGCATGAGTGAGTTTATAACTGTCCTTGGTTTATATTTATCCTGAATGCATAGTGTATTTTGCTTGTGAAATTAACTAAATACATCTGCAAGTCAGGCAGAGAAAGAAGAAATTCATTAAAACATTTATATACTGTATCTTATGTCCCTGTGGTTTAGAAAGAATAAGGAAGTGCACATTTTCATGTAAATATAAATCAGAGTAAATTGCGCAAATTATATTCCTGCCTTTACAAATACAATCCCAGTGTAATTGGAGCAAATGTGCACATACATCCATGTCTCGTAGCGCTTCATTCTGAAAGAGCATTCAACATTATCGCCAACGTTCCCTCTACATTGTAATCCCATTAAGTGCTCACAGGGTTCCACCTCTCCTAATTGTCTCTGCGTCTAATTCACCCTCTGTATCCTTATGTTACCTGGTGTAGGCTACTTCTCTATTGACCTTGTCTTTCTATAATTCCATCTCTCTCTCTGCCCCCTCTCTCATTAGGAGCCATTATCCTTGGGGAGAGAAGGCATCATTCAGAACCAGGATGTCAACAAGTCATTTCCTGTACAAGATACAGCACACACTGCGTGTGTGTGCGCGCGCTTGTGTGTGTGTGTGTGTGTGTGTTGCAGGGCTAATGAGCTGCAAATCCCTAGGATGTGTTGCGGTAGACTAGAGGTTCTATTGTACCACTTATTTGGAGAACTGACAAATGGTGTATCCAGTAGTGCAGACAATTAAACAGCAGACATATTCAATGGTAAACAATGCGTTGGTTACACAGAATTTTAGGAGACCTCATTTCTGACAAGGCTGCATTATTAACAGCTGTGGCGAGATCAAATCAAATTTACCCTTGTCCTATGCTGACACACACACAGTCACACAGTCACACACTCATAGAAGCGCTATTCAGTTAACAAGGACACACATTTTTGACAGTGATATATGGTGTTCTCTGTGCACTGAAAACAGATCATTATTAGAGTTTCTGATGAAGAAATGAAGAGGAGAGTATAGAGAAGAGAACATTTGTTTTCATTTAGTCTTTCAGTCAAGATTCATTATCTGGCTGCATGTCTCTTTTTTGTTGGTTCTCGTGTTTCCTATCTTATTTTGAAGCCTTTCTATGAGTCTATTTGTCTCTTACACTTCTCCCAGACACGTTAATTCTCTCTCTCTCTCTCTCTCTCTCTCTCTCTCTCTCTCTCTCTCTCTCTCATTCTGTGTCCGTCCAGCTGTGGGAAAGTCTTGGCCCGTCCTTGGCCCGGAGCGCCAGATCCCACCATGTGATCCGAGGTGACAGATTCCCTACATATCAGACGCCTCGGATGTCCACGTCCGCTTCCTGCCCTCTCAGTTGCACATGTGCTCACGCGTGTACACGTGCGTGCGTGCGTGCGCTCAGACACCTAAAACGGCAGCGTCCGAGCCACCTTCCTGCCCCGGCGCTCCGTCAAGGTCCATACGCAGCTGCCAGCCAGCTCCGGTTGCAGTGCTTAGCCTGAAAATAGACGGCATGACCGTTCACATCCAGCATGTTAACCTCTAGGCTTCCTGTTAGAGCTAGGAGGAAGGTATAGGGTTACAGCATGGAGGAGAGGTGGAGAAGAGAGGAGAGGAGAGGAGAGGAGAGGAGAGGAGAGGAGAGGAGAGGAGAGAGATTACAACACATAAGCTCATGTGGAAATAACAAATACAGTTCTTGGAATCCAACATTCCTTTCTGTTCCACAATCCACTCATCCTCTCACAACAATGTAAAAGAAAAGTAAGCATTTGTCCTTGTGTTGTTCTAGCTGCATTCGTCTGTGCAGAGGGACGGTCTAGATGCTTCTTTCGGGGGGCAACGTGAGTCATACAGGACTCAGTGTAGGGCCCACAGTGTCAATGTGAAGCTCTTATCTGGCGAGTAGGTGTTCATCAGGCCTATTTCTGGCTGGAGTGTCGACAGACAAGCTAAAGTGCTTCCTCTGTTTTCTCATCTGCTCTCTCTCTCTCTCCCTCTCTCTCTCTCTCTTTCTCTTTCTCTCACATACACACACACACACTCTCTATCTCTCTCTCGCACTCTCTCTCTCTCTCACATACACTCTCTCTTCTCTCACTCTATATACACGCACACACACACACACACACACACACAAACACACACACACATTACACGCTAACACGCACATACACATACAGTATATACCCTCACATACACTAATAGACACACACACACACACACAGACACACAGATGCAGGCATGCAACAACTATATCCATACACACTTCCTACGCCACAGTGTTGAAATGCTCACTAATCAACACTCACCACAATCTCTAAGAGGGTGGTGTGACGAAACACACACACACACACACACACACACACATACGTGCGTTTGCGTGTGTATAAACAGGAACTGAGCTCAGCATTCTGTCACCGCGTCACTATAGCAACTGGGACATAGCATTAGTCAGTGCTGAGGATTGTGTGTTTTTGTGTGTACATATATACATGCACATTCTTGCCTCTGTGTGTGTTTGAGCGCACACACACTGATGTTAGGATTAACCTAGAGACACCTTGGCTCTCTGCAAGCCTGTTACTAAAGGCTTTTCACCATACCAGTCTAGCAACTGTGGAAGTCCTGACATCCTGGGGAACAGCCTGCCCCCAGTGGCCAAAGTGGATTTATTGCTTGGTTATATTAGGGAGTTATCTACATATATTACTGTAATAGCAATGTAGCATGCATATATTGTAAACATACAGTTAAGGCTTATTAGTGGTGTAGTATGTTACTCCCTAGACTATACCTTTATCTTTAAAAGAAGGAATAAAATAAAAAAATTATAAAATCATAAATAAATAAATAAATAAATGCATGGGTTTCCTCCGGGTGCTCCGGTTTCCCCCAATATCTAAAAACATGTCATGTTCACCCTCCAGCCAGTGCCATGTGACCAGTGACACTGGCTCTAATCTGGAGCTGGTCCCTGGGTGCTGCACAGTGGCTGCCCACTGCTCCTTTGAGGGATGTTAAATGCAGAGGATGAATTTTGCAATGTGTATGTGACAATAACAGCCCCTTTATTTTGTTACTGATAATTCTGTCTCTGCCTACCTGGCTATTTATTTTTTAGTCTGACAGCCTGCTGGTCTGTGTGTATGAACTCTCTCCTATATCTCCATCAATATATGTCACTTTACTGGTATTCAATATTGACCAATATTTGTTAGTCCCTATCTGGTTTGGTTTTCTGTCTGACTCTCTCTCTACCTTTATTATTTTTAATATCTGTCCAAGGTGTTTTTCCTCTGCTGATCCAAGTTTAAACTGACAAACAGGAAAGTTTGGCCCCCATCATTATTAAAGAAACCATAGTTGATAGAGTTGGGTTACCAGAGGTTTTGTATGCTAATAATAACTTGTATGAAGTCAGTCTATATTTACACACCTGAAATAATATAGTTGTCTTTTTCAGTTTTTCCACCTGCACATGCTTGTTTAGTGTGTGTGTGTCTGTGTGCATTCTGAGTTTTGTCCGTATGTCTATTTACAATATTTGCATGTGTGTATATAGATGTAGATGTGCTTATGTATGTGTTTGTAGTCCACAAATAATTAATCCTGTCTGGTCTAGAGGTCAGCCGGGTGACATAGAGGATGTCTCCTGTTTGCCATCTAATAGGTGTGCTCAGTTTAGCATGGGGCTGGTGTTACAAACCCCTGCTCAACATTTGCCTAAGTGACAATATGTTCAGTCCTTCAATGTACGTTATTAGATCCAACGCCAAGCTTGTTTACATGCCTATATATAAAACACTTTCAAGACACAAGGCGTTTGCAACAATCTAATGATATTGGTAATGGTTCAGTATCTTAATGTTATCATTATGATTATGATTATGATTGTGATTATTATTATTATTAGTTTTTCATTCTTACGGTATTATTAGTAGTAGTGGGAAGCCTTCCATTGAAACTGTTCGAAAAGGGCAGCCACTAAACAAATACTTGGCAGTTGATTGGATGAACTGTCTGTTGTTTTCAAGTCGCTTCCTCTGTCGTCACACCTAACCACGCCCACCTATCTGTCAGTACAATGCTGATGTCAGATCAACCTCTCCTCATATTCAGTCGCAATCATTTCTTGGCTTTTAGGCAAAACTAATCTGAAGCTTGCACGATCAGCTTGTGAGGCTAGTATTATGCTGTACCTTGTAGTAGGCAGGCTAATATTGTTTGGTTGAATGCGTAAATGGTTTAAGCCAACAACAGCAGCATTTAAAATCTGTTGTTGACAAATACTGTGTTTGTCTTAAACGTGCCCTGGCATGAAACAACACACTTAAAGGATGGTAGGATGAATGGATGGAGAGACGGACAGATGACATTAATGATTTACGGCCGGGGTCCGGTTGCTGTCGGTTACTGGCAAGGTCCCCGGTGTCCTGCCAGTCCGGTTAAACGATGATGTCATGCTATGAAGTATTGATTATACTGCCCTGTCTAATGTATTCCTCTCGTTTTCTCTCCATCTTCCACCTCATATTTCTCTTTTTCTCCTTCAGCTGTCCTACTCTCTTGTATGCTCTCTCTCTCTCTCTCTCTCTCTCTCTCTCTCTCTCTCTGTCTTCTTGTGGATTACCCTCCTCTCCTCTCTCTCCTATCGCCCTGTGCTGGCCTCATCGAGGCCATCTCCAGAGAAACCAGACGAAGCCTTTAAAACAATAACACCCCCATCCAGAGAGCCATTAAACACATCATAATCAGATGCTCCCTGCCAGGATCAATAATTTACCATCCTAGACAGTCAGGATGGTATTTTGGATGCTGAGATGGGATACACGAGGGGTCCTGGGGGAAGGAACAGGGAGGGGTAGGGGTGATAGTGGAAGGAATAGTGTCGGGTTACACCTAAAGTGCACCAGAATCAATAGGGCGTGGTTCTTACGGGTTGGCGCTAAAGTCAAAGAAATGGGCTCCATGGGTTTCAAAGCACAGCGTTATCTCACTGCATGACACATCTTCAAATAGAAACATAAAATGGCTGCATGTAGAGCATGAATATATTATTATTATTATTATTATTATTATTATTATTGAGGAAATGACAGGATTACTGTAAATGTAATGTATGCAGTGTTTGATTCCAAATCAAACTGCAGGGTTTGAACCTAACCCCTTAAAATATGCCTAAACCCACCTACAATGCTTTCATTATTACCACATTGTAGATTGTATTTTGCAGTTTGGGACATGCAATGCAATGCGTTAAATGCATACACTGCCCTGGGTCTGTGCATGTGAATGGTGGTCTACAGTGTCCATGAGTCCATGAGTTTAAATGATAATACTGTAATGGTGGCAATACAGCCACGTTTTTTACATACTGTGTGAAACATCAAAGACAAGATGTGATGTGACATGAATACAAGGTGACAATAATGATCAAAATAATGACATGCACATGATTTCGAAATATGTTGTTAGTCTAGTTTGTTATTGTTCGTTTGGTTACAGTGAAGATATCTTATCTGTGGTTTGTGTGTGTGTGTGTGATTGTGCGCGAGAAGAAACATGTACTGTCTACCACACACACACACACACACAACACACAACACCTGAGTCATCTGCACAACCTATAGAACTTTCTAGGGTGATGGTGGTTAGATCTAAGGGAGTTAAGTCACTTCACCTTACTAAAATGGTGTTAAAAGCTGAATAAGATAAAATGGCAGCATAGTGGACACTGAGTCTGCTTTGTATATATTTTTAAAAGCACTTATATTCTTTCACTTCCAGAAATCAGTAATTGCAGAAATAGCTTTAGACTTTGTCTGTGTCATCAAGGGAGAGAGCAGTGTGCCTGTTACCTTAGTAACCCGATACATAAACCACAGGACTTCCTTTGTGCCACTTCCCACCGCTGCACTATTAAGTACACAGACAGATTTGTATCGACACATTCAAGCAAGCAGTCTCAAATTATGCTGTTCCAGTTCCAATAATAGCAACTGACAGTTACAGCAATATGTCAACATAAAACTGACCACATGTTAAGCTAATGCTCTTGCCACACATGTAGATGCTGTCTCCTGGTGCATTATAATTTGCATGTATGCATGTACGTATGTATGTATGTACGTATGAATGAATGAATGAATGAATGAATTAAATATTAATGGAGAAATCTCTGGGCTGCTACAGAACTGTACCCATCCAATTCAGTAGATTTTGTACGTTTCAATTTTAACTGCAATGAAAAGCACAATGAGCAGTCTAAAACCCATGACTTTTGGGTCCTACAACAAACAATATGTTCTGAATCATTTGGTATAGAGAAAACGAAAGTAGGTCACTTCAGATCGCCATCGCTATATGACACTTAGCGATACAAAACATCCATCCATCCATCCATCTTCTCCCGCTTATCCGGAGTCGGGTCGCGGGGGCAGCAGCTTCAGCAAGGGACCCC
>JAODTR010093339.1:0-13791 GCA_025399935.1 Amblyopsis rosae | reverse complement strand
CCATCACCCCGAGCCCCATCCACCTCCCTCCTCTCCTTCTCCTCATTCTGAATGTGCTTTCTCTATGCTTCACTGTCTCAGAGATAAGATATGAAACGCATATGGATGAACACACACATATGGATAAACATGGACAAACATGCATTCAGAAGCGTAGCTATGCGCGCACATGCACGCACACACACACACACACACACACGCACGTACGCGCGCACGCACACACACACACACACACACGGACAGAGGGGAAGCACGGACATGAGAAAGTGGCCGTGAGAGGCCCTGAGTGGGTGGCGGGGGGGAGCGGGGGACCATATGTCCAGGCGTTGTATATCAGTGGTTTGCCCCCAGCGCTCCTCTACACCACCATAACTTAGTTTGTCTTCAGCACAAAGTTTTGCTCCAAGCTTGGCTGGCTTCATTAAGAAGCTATTCTCTGGAGCCAATGAAGCTCAACAGACCTCCAACAAAGGAGCTAATCACACAAGCCGCTTATTCTCCCTTGCTCTTACTCTCTCCCCTGCATGTACTGTTTGTGGTATAATATGGCTAACTAACGGGTAAGGCAGGTTGTGAGGAAACATAATGATGGTCTGTGAGAATAATGAAAGCAAAGCAGAATACAGGGCAGACAGCATTCACTGGGCTGTGTAGTGTATACAGTGTAATATAGAGGATGTAACAGTGTAACCACAGGATTACACAACAGCCCGATAGACGCCATTTTATTTGTTGATAGGATCAGAAAGGCTAAGATAAAGAAACAATAGTGGCTACATTTCATTCTTTTTTTTTTTCTTCCTGAAGATTCACACCTGTGATTGTTTGTGTATGTGTGCGCGGGGGCGTGTAAAGTGTCATGTTCTCACCTGACAGACACTTTGCTGTCTCTGATGGGAGTGAGATATGTTAGTATGTGGTGTGAACAGGCCTACGTGTGTGTAAGTGCATGTGAGCTTGGGATGGGTGCACCGACAATGGAGTGGCCTCGGGCAGCTGAAGATTCACAGTGACCTTGAACCTCTGTGTTCTCCATTCCCATAGCTGCAGGGACGGTGAGCGTCCCTCTCTGTGTGGTTTGTGTGCATGCTGAAGCGATAGATGCATGCTTGGAATTGATCTACACTCAACATAAGGCAAAGCGCCATCAAGGCCATGCCAGTATACCACAGAGAGAGAACACACTGAACACTATATCTTGTATCATACAAACATGTAACGTTAGAGTAATATCTAACGTGATGCATAATACAAAAAAAGTCTTTGTGAAGGAATATCCTTTGTAAACCAGAAAGTCACAACTGTCCAATCACACCGGTGCTAGCTCGCTACTAGTCACGTGACAGCATTCCCTACTGACTCAGTGTTTGTTTGGTCTGTGTCCAGCAGTGAGAGAGGCTGGCCGAGGCTTGCTCTATACCGTGGCCCCTGCTGTGCACACAGGCTAAAGCCTGGCATGTACAGCTTAAACACAAATACTGTACACATAGGACTGTTCTCACACACACACACACTGTGTGGCTGACGAGGAGAACTTGGAGGGGGAGGGTTAAGGATGGCAGTGGGGGGTTGGGATGGAGAAGGGGGGAGTCAGCAGGAGCTGGTAAAGGCCATGTCAGCGGACCCTGCTCGGACACAAATGTCAGCTGCATGGTTACACGGTGTGGCCAGAGGAGATGATCAAGGAGAAGCGGACTGCCACGACCAAAAACAACAGGGTAACCATGGGTGGGAGTCATTTTCTCCCCTGACATTACAGTGGAAGCCCAACGCAACACAGGAAAATGCATCTGCATTGTTCTAACTGCACAGTCTATTTTAATAACGTAATCGTGTATTTGTATTAGATGAATATAAAGTAAAATCACAAACATAATGGTTTAAAGTACAGTTATTTTACATCCAGCATTCCATGTGTGAGGGCTGTGTAATGCTTACAAAAAGCTAATTAACATTTTGGGCAATATATTACTTTAAAAGTAATTCAAAAGTAATCTCTTCACAGCAAATGCTCTATTTAAAGCTCCATTATTACGCTGAAGTCTACTCCCCCTACCTTCCTTAGACAGCCCTCCACCTCCCCAGTCCATTAGATGACATTTCAACTTTATAAATGGAAAGAGCATTACGCCCTCCGATACCTAACATTACTGACTAGCATTTAATGCACTCTTGTTTGCCCTTATAGCCCCTAGAGCAGCTCCTTAGCCATTCTGGTTAGCATTAGCCATATTAGTTCAGATCCCTATAGACATTAGATTATATTTTTAATGAATACAGATTTTAAGATCAGCTCCCTATTCTTATTCATTGTGAAGCTCATTATGCACTCACACGTAGCAAAGCTAAAATATTAAGATTAAAGGGTATATAAGCATATAAGCACACCAGTGAATCTAGCACAAAACAAAAAGCAATTTAGCTAAAAATATTAACAAACGAAAAGAAATATGTATACAGTATAAGTCCTTTACAACACTACATCATATCAGATTTCATTTTAGCTAACATAACCCACACAAGGTCTCCATCAGACACAAGCCCAAAGACAACCAAATAGTCCAACACTGTCTTAGTCAAGCAGATTCCCTGACCCCAAACCCAAGGCCATCTTGCTCCCAGCATGGATGTTGGCTACCAAGAGATGTTGTCCTATAACTGCTCTCTTCGTCATCAGATTAATTTGCCTTTTGTTTTTTTCCAGCTCCTGCCATTACATGAAACACACTGAATAACTGATCATTTAAGTAAAAGCAGCATGTTCTACTGACAGATCATGTTCAACTCACAGAGCCTCGGCTCAACGGTGGTGATTTGTACTTGTGTTAAGGTAAAAATTCCCCTTTTCCTCTTTCACAATATAGATTGCTGCCTTTATCTGGACCCATTTCTCTAGCTGACGGAAGGAAAAAAAAGAAGAAAACATAGATGTAGGAATTTCACCCAAACCATATGAATTGCTGATGGAACTTGAGTGACAATTTGGTATGCAATTGTCATTGTCGCTCTCAGAGACATTGTCACCACTGATTCCCATCTCTCCAGGGCCAAGCTGTACTGGGCATATAGCGTGGTGTCAGAGGACAGCTTCAATTCAGACAGTCCAATCAGCATCGCATTGCATTCATTGGCATAGCCTTTGGGGGCTAAATGGGGTTTTGGTATTAACTTTGGTAAATATCTACTGTATGTATAAATGCGCATGCACGCTCACATACACACATAAACACACATACGTACATATTCACAAACACACACACACCGTTCATATGCATACATGAAGACATACAGGCACTCACATTTATACCTCACACTGAGCCTTTAACAGTAGCGGAACCAGACTAATGTTTCAGCTAATGTGGCGTGATTGGAGCGGAAATGTATACTCTACACCGTCCTCTTTTACACCAAGGGATGAAATCAGGTCTTTTGTTGCCTTTTGTGGCATCCAGGGTGGGAAACGCTATGAGGCGAGAGCGTTTGTTGAGGCGAGGGCGTTTGTTGAGGCGTCCGTTTGGGGCGGTGAATGAGCAGGTTTGTGCCCGAGTGGCAGGGTGCTGTGCCAAGGCTTTCCTCCCTGCTAATTGATTGCCTCTGCTAACAAGAGCATATTGTATTCTATTGTGGCCGTGTTCATTATCTTTTTGTTTTGCTTCTTTTCTTCCTTCTGCGTCCCTCATCGTCACCCCCTCCCCATTCTCCCCCTCTCCCCCCTCTCTCCCCCCCTTCAAGTCCTGCCCCACAATCCCACCCTCTCCCTAGATGGGAGGGTATTGATGTAAAGGGGGTGTGACAGGCAAAGCATCTCTCATCATCTCCAAATGCCAAAGCAAAGGCCGCGAGAGGAAGGCCGGAAGGCGAGGCGAGAGCGGAACAAAGGCTGTAAAGCGCATGATGGCAGAGATGACGCAGCAGAAAAGATTGGCAAACCAAAAGCAGCACGAGGAGAGTGAGGGAGAGAGGCCGCCATGAAAAGGCCTTGTAGAGGATCAAAAGACCACCTCCCGTTCTCTATGCTACAGTAGCACTACGATCTCTGTCTCTACACCTCCTCACAGAGCTCTCCCTTTCTGCTCCTCTTTTGCCACGCCCCCCCGATCTCCTCCTCAAGATCACCAACTATTGCACGACAAAGGTGCCATTGATGGACCATGTTTGGGAGCCAAGCACTGTGTACCCATGCTCATGGTGGTAGCCTGGAGCCTCTGCTGCATTTACCAAGTCTGATTAAGCCTGTTCTGCGAATGCTGCATAAGCTAGTGAGCCAGCCACTACAAGGCCTCGCTCCCCTCCGCAATCTCCAGTCTTTATGCCACACTATCATAACTCTATTTCTACCCCCCCTCGCATGTTTACTCATTCACATTGGGAAAGGACAAGCATCACATTGGTTGTCGCTTTGATTAGTGAACAGTTCATCGGCTGTGACAGTCTCAGTCAGGGTGATTTTATAGAATCATCACAGGAATGTACTGTACAAACCAAAATATTTTTTTAATAGGCTGTTTAACCATTTACTTTGTCTCAGGTTATGTGGGGCCTGGGTAATGTGGGATATTATTTAGCTATATAACGAGTCAAACATGCTGCAGGCAGTGGCCATATTACAAAAATGAAATAAATAAATAAATAAATAAATAAAATGTATCAAGCTAGCACATGTGTTGAAGACATAATAAACCAGCAGTTAGCGCCTTTTCACTCACAAGTCTCCAGCTGCGCGGCTTATAAGAGAAGATTGCTACACAACACTATGTAAAGCAGCATTGTGAACATGCATAATTAGGCAGGACTGGCGTAATTTTTCTGGGTTATGGGATGTGACATTTGTAGGGCAGGAGCATATATCAGCTAGGCATGACTGACAAATGCACAATCCTTACCATGCATTATGGTATATTACACCTGAGCTTGATGCAAAATGCCTCCATGAACTTCACAGTCATGCAAAAAATGTGCATATTCATACAGATAATCATGTAGCAGGATATGGTACAAAGACATAAAAATGAGTGGTGCCAATTGTGCTTGCCATCGAGGGTTACCATTCATCGAGACGTCAACACAGAACTGCATACACAATCACAACATAAATGACATATCTTCAAGAAAGAAAGAAAAAAAACTAAACTATAAAGACAGAAAAAGAGGCAGACATTCCAAGCATACAGTGCTGTAGTGTTAATGTAATAGAAACAATTTGAATTTGGTGAGTTGTAGACATGCGTCAGGGACATCCAATTATGCAATGCAAATGAAGAGACATGAAATAAATAATTAAATAAATAAATAATGAAACAGAAAAACACTAATATGGCCCAAACTTTATAGGCTTGGCGGAGGATTAGACAAAGACTGCCATTGCCGAGCAGTACAGAAAATAACTGTCAATATTCACAACTGAAAATATTCTGTAATAGGTAGTGGACAGTGTACAATACTGTACAGAGGATCCTAATGTGTGTATAGCTGTTTGTGATAAGACTGAACTTCTATAAAGATTTAAATATACATTTTCAATATTTAAATCACAATACACCTCCCTCACAAACACACACGCACGCACGCTCATGCGCACACACACACACAAACACACTCGCGCGCTTAGGCACACACACACGCACACGCTCGTGCACACACACACACACAGATAAAAGGATCTAAGACAGGAGAAGTATGTGGGCACAAGCATGCTGGAAAAATGAAAACACCTATCAATGAATATATTATCCACACACACACAGGCGGGCGCACACACACCCACACACACGCGCGTGCACGCGCACACACACACGCGTACGTTTTACCATATGCCTCACTTTTTGGAGTGTCAATTTATAGAAACAAGCATGCAACCCCCACCATTTCCCTTTCCTTTTCCATGGCTTTCTCTTTGTCTATTCACCTACACATACGCATGCAAACACGCAAATACACACACACACACACACACACACTGACATATACGCACGCCGCCCTGCCACACACAGTGGCTGGGAGGACACATCCCTCATAGCACCCAGGAAATTAACTTGACATTTGATGCAGACAGAGGAAAAAAATATATTTTGGTGGGGGAAGGGGGAAAAAAAACAAAGTGTACCAAGGCAGAGATAGCATAAACCCATCCCGACACCCCCCACCCCCCTTCCCTTAAGCCCGGGAATGCATTCGAGGGGGGATTTTGACAATCTGCAATGCAGACGCCACTGGGCGCCTGTGCAAAAAAAATGAGCTTCATCTTTTGCCTGTCCTCCTTAGAGTACCCTGTATGTCGCTCTCCGTTTCCATCCTTTACCGTGCTGGCACGCCATTTTCTGCATCCACTTCACCCCCCTTCTGTGCTTGCTTCTTTGCATGCGGATGGATGTTAACGCCTGTTATATATAACAGGCATCAGAGAATCGCTTGATAGCGCTTATTTCTGCATTAGAAATTATGGCACCCTCAGTAACCTCGCTCCTTGTGAATATGGAGATTGAGCCATTAAAGGTGAGGATATGTTAAACTGTCTCTCCCAAGCCACTGCTTCCCAACTGAGCAATGAGTTCGTAAAAATAGCAGCAGTAACACACGTGTCTGTGTGTAAATGGATATTTCATATATCTTTTTTTCTAACCCTCCAAATGCATTCTGGGTTAGGATCAATCAATGCAAAACAATATATAAACATGTCCATATTGTCGATTAATACACAATGGTTGCGATGTTAATCGCGGGTGGCTTTGCGGCCATGGATGCCTTTGTGCCACAGAGAATACAGTGCAACTGCAATGTCTTGAGAGCAGGACTAAACAATAAAGTGCATTGTGATCTTGCATATGTTTGATAAGATTAAGAAGCCCCTCGAAGCCCTCCTAGTCACCTCGCCACTGCAGCCAAACATCAAAAGCAAGATCAGGCCACAATTAGCACATCATTATTCATCACTCTTGCACACACGC
Source organism: Amblyopsis rosae (assembly GCA_025399935.1). NCBI lineage: Eukaryota > Metazoa > Chordata > Actinopteri > Percopsiformes > Amblyopsidae > Amblyopsis > Amblyopsis rosae. The sequence continues at coordinate 6,847 of JAODTR010093339.1, read as the reverse complement.
ACAAGCGCATATGAACATACACACACACACAAACACACACACACACACACGCATGCACACAGACCATCCAGGGTCTGTCTCAATGCACCCTGCATTAGACATGCAGGAATGCATTATGCACAACTGAGTTTGTCCCCACCCGCCTCCTCAGGGTTAATCTGCATATGTGTGCCTGTGTATGTGTGTGTGTGTGAGTGTGCGCAGGTCGTGTCTAGAGATGTTGTGTGTGTTTTATATTCATCAAAATATTTATATATTGCCTTTATACACCATGTACGTATGTAAGTATATAAGTATATATATATATATATATATATATATAAAAGTAAATGTTTACTATGTAGTACATTTTACTACATAATATTATTATGTTCATAATTTATATTGTATAATTTTTTTTGCATAAGATGTACACAGGTACAATGGCTTTATGTAAACACACATGATTTTTAAAGCTGAACATAACATAACACCCCATCATTTTTTGAATAATGCATTATCAAAATGAAGAACCATATTTGAGTATAAGAGCAAATGTCCTCCAACCGGCATTAATCTCTTTATGACTGATGCCCTTTTATATACTTTCTCGTGGATTAATAGAGCGACATACAAGTGTTTTCAATATGCATGATAAAAATTAAATCCAGAAATATAATGTTGACATATGAGTTTTTTTGGCTCTAGAGGAAAATTGAGTGTAGGGTGAATTGTCAACCTCTAATCTCTCTACCCACACTGGTTTAATGAACGTACTCATGAAAATGCCACATTTCTAATAAGGGTGAAGGTTTCACCAAGGAGGTGAGGGGTAGAGGTGTGACTTTCATTAGCTGCGCTGTTTGAATATCTGTTTTGCATTTCTCTGACACAGTAAGGGTTTACCGACAAAATATTGCATCAGCCAAACACTCACTCAATAGAATAATGCCAACGTCCCCATTATCCAATTTAAATTCACATCAATTGGAATATTAAAAATTCCAGATTGAGTATGGTATTTTTAATGAACACAATATGCAATTAACTTTTTTTTTCTTCTTCGAAGAAGAAGCATGGATACAGTATAAAGATATATAGGCATTGAGTGTACAAGCAGGTCCATCCGACCGTTATAAGCAAGGAAATTCCTCGAGCTGCTGTATTTATGCCAGATGGGGAGAGAAGGGGATTTGGAATCAGATTCAATAAAAGATATATTTTCGGTTATCAGCCTTATCTTAAATCAGCTAGTGCAGAGGAAGATTGCCTGGCGCGGTTGCATATGAAGTCCTTGGCATCCCTCTCGTGTCCCACAAGCTCTCCTCCTGCTACCTGTGGTAGCTGCTAGCGATTTGCATCCATTTGCATGCTTTTATTATGTGCATATCCTTTGTTCTGACTAAAGCGATGATGCAACATAATCCCTCCCAACAGCGCGCTATTACAGTCCTCTGGCAGCTACTTGGATATTAAATATAAAAAAGATGCAGTTTCATCCATTTTAATTACAGGTTGAAAAGTGTATAATGGACAAATCTGATGCCCCTCCCCCTCATTCTTCAATGGTGGACGGATGGATGCGTTCTATTTTTAAGGAATTCATGATCGACCGTAGAAAGAACATACTGTGCTGCTGACAGACATAGCTGTGATACACAGCAATAAGAGATGATTGTGTCCATGTATGAAATATGGTATTACATGACAAATATGAAATTGGAAAGATTACAGATGGAAGGTAACACATTTTCAAGAAATTGCACATATCACGTAAGAAATTATTTCCTCTCATGGTTATGATTTCAAAAGGTTTGCTGTAGTTATTGCTATTAATTAGATATTTTAAAACATGAATTTAAAGCCATGTTTTCGTATAATCTGCTGTCTATCAAGTCCACACACACACACACACACACACGCACGCACGCACACAAACACACACCCACACGCGCACACACACACACACACGCACACACGCACACACAATCATAAAGAAAATGGAAGACTATGCTCTCCTAATCATGCAGACACATGCAGAGGCCATCATCAGACGCTGTGTGCTAGCCTAACACAGATAAAACAGAAGCAGGCTTCGAGAACCAGAGGAGGATTCACAAATGTGTGTGCTACATTATGGGTGTTTACTTCTGCTGTCTACTGTAACAGTAATAGCAATATGGTGGTATTGACCAAGCCTCATGCAAATACACATATGTGATGAATGTGCAGACTATACTGCACCTACTGATGTGTGTTTAAATGATGTGCCTTGAATGGCGCTACTATCTTACAGTAATATTGTATTAACTGCATATGAAATACTGTATCTTGTCTACAATGCAATTCATTTATTTAGCATACAAGTAATACAATATAAACATATATGTTTTGTCAGCATTCGCGGCATACTTGATTTGTGACAATATAAATGATCCAGGCGTCCTGTTTCAGCTTTGAGCCACTGTACCCATGTGCCCAGAACACACGCAATGATGGGAGGTAAGATATTGCTTTAACTCATGCTATGGCTTCTACATGTTACAGCTAGCTAAATAATGCAACATCATACTTAGGGGGCTTGGCGTTTAGCTTGGAAAGTAGGGTTGAACTAGCAAACCCTTTCCAAAAATTGAAAGAGGGGGAGAGTGAATTGAGTGCTTTGACTGAACTGATGGAAACCTTGTTAATTTGACTGTTTTTTATTTTTATTTGAGTGCTTGTTTGAAGAATTTAAACGGGTGATTAAAATATTCCAATATTAAAAAACATTCCTCTTTTGAAAATATTGAACCTGCATTTTGAAATGGTGTATGTGTATGTATTAACCTTCCCCTGGATATCTATTGTCCTTTACGCTATAACAAACTTGGCGTGGTCAATTTTTGAGCAACAAATTCATAAAATAAAATAAAAATTATCAAAGTAGCTAGATTGAAACAACACAAATGTACCAACATTTAATGCAAAATAATTTACGGCCAAGAAACACATTTGTGACCTTTATGGTCACATTTATGTCCAGTGACTATTGGCACTATTGTCTTGCCACTTGTCTAAATGGTGACTACAGACTACAGCAACTTGTCCTGGCCTTCTGATTGGCCCTTCTGAGCTCACCACTAAATGTGTGTGAGGAGTGTGAGTAATTATGCCAGCAGATTCGCCAGCATTGAGGTGTATGGGCAGTGACACACATCCTTTTGTTATTAGCACCGCTTTCAGTGTGGGCCAATAAGTTCGCATACAATATCAGAGGGTTGTGAGATAAATGATTCATACATTATTTACACATTATTAAAAATATATATACATTTTTTTATTTTGAATATATTTTGTGATACAGTAAAACATTTTAATGTTTTCACTGTTGATACATTTTTTCTGAATGAAATGCAACTCGTAAATGCAATGCAATCTCCCCACCATTTCAGATATTTGTGAAAAGTGTCTAAGCCTACAAAAAACTTTGACATTCTGCCAATTTTGCCAGAAGTCAGAGAGTGGTAATAATGCTGGATGTATTTAACACCTTGGTGTCTCTACTTGGCCTTCCTGTCTACATAAAAATCAATCATGTGAAATGACAAATCAGTTAGAAGTCTAATTGATAGAGTGGCCAGCACATCCGCCTTACCACTTCCTGCATGTAATACTGAGAATCCCATGGTGGATAGTGGTATAATTAATTGTGTGTTACCACACATGGGGTCAATGTTTCAACCCGCAGACCGTATATCTTTAGACTCCTGCTTTTGTATTGATATGTGTCAATAAAGGAGTAACCTCCATGTGCCCCTTGTCTTATGTAGACTGCAAATAATGGGTCACAGGATTTGATTTTGCCTATGGTCGCATCGAATTCCTCTCAAACCTTTGTTATTCTGTTTACTATATCCTCTGGACCGCAACTAACATCCATGCCTTCGTCCAACAAGCCACAAGCTAACTTTGCTGCAGGCACACACAGAGAACCTCACACTCAAGCAAAGACAAGCACAAAAGTGGGGAAATGGTTCAGTACAAATTGCCATCAACAAAGGATTCAGGCTATTTCGGTGAGGCAAAAAAAACTAACACATGCCAAGAGTTGTCAGAAACCTTTAGACATTCAATAATAATTCAATATAGGAAGTGTCCTGTAATCTTTATTTTTCCCAATTATTTTGTGTCTCTAAAGGTCACAGGGTCAAAAATCAAGAGAAAAATTGGTTTGGTAGGCAGTAGGAATAGACAGAATGATATTAAATGCATATAATACATTTATAAATGGGTCATAACAGTCATTCTGACTTGAGGTTTCAATATAACATCACAAACACAGAAAACACACGCACACACACACACACACACACACACACACCCACACCATCTCCACCTCTCACCGTCAGCGTATGTGGGTCCAGTGGAAGGCAAACTCCCAGCAAGGCAGCCTCCCCGTCCAGAAGCCTGCAGTACTACACGTCAGACGCCTCCATCACTGCACCAGGGAGACACATGCACACACAGGTGAGAAGGTAAATGCTGTGGCTCCTCTCAGTGGAGTATAACCTTTACATGAACAATAAGAATTACTGGGCAAATCACAATTACCATGTTTACACTAAGGAGCAGGGAAGGCAAACGCTAAGCCGGGTGCTGGAGGAAAGTAACAGAGGTAGCATTTACCAGCTAAAATTACTTGTGGGAATTCAAATTGTTAATAATGCTGCGCAAATGTCTGTTCAACCTTTACACTTGGCCACAGATAGCAGATCAAACTCAGGACCTTTATGGAGCATTAACACAAAATCTCTTAGAGGGTGTGAATGTTTTCACCCCTTATAATTCAAAAGTATATTACAAAATCTCTAAATGCTATTGGCCATGTTTTATGGATACAGTTAACTTAATAAATTGTAGGTTTTCAAAATATTGAAATTAATAAACCGAGTAAAAAGGTGTTAATCCCTTACAAACCAGCATTTTTTTATTTAAGATTATTATAAGATGTTAAAATGTGCTTTTTTAATATGTTGAACCTTGCAAGTCTGACCTCTGACCTATCTCTGTGCACTGTGCTGGGTCAAGTCAAAGTATATATCTAAAAGAAGACTAGTTGGCTGACAAATGTGAAAAAGATTTTGAATGAGGTGTTTGTGTTTGTAAACATGAAAGTGAAACAGTTGTTCTACCTTAACATTAAGATAATGTAACTAAGGTAAATAATCAAAATTATAAATGAAAAATGAGCAGTCGCTCTTTGCTCATTTTAGAATATTATATGTTTTCTTAGTTTCCTTCCTAGTCTAAGATCTTTCTTGTTTTAGTAATATTTTTGTAATACAAAGGATAATTGTCTTGTAATTTTAGGGGATTGTCTAGTAATTTATTTTCACATTATCTTTCTCAATTGAGGATATTTCCTGTTATTCTCTGGTGCAATGGCTCTTCTTTCACATACCATTTCCAAACAAACTGACAGATGCCACTCTTTATTAAAGCTCCCATATCTAACCAATATGATAGTGCATACACACACAAAGAAACAAACCAGAAATATGTATAGGCTTTATGTATTTTTATTATTAATGTACAGTAACCCTTCAGAGACACACACACTTTATTACTGTAGTACCATATCATTTTTTCATTCATATTTAAATGTAAAAAAAACTAAATATAAACAAATAAATAAATAAATACAGACATCTTAATATTGGACATATTTTCCTGTTCCCTGTGTCTCATTGCTCTGTGGTAAAACTGAATGTCTGCTCGTGTGTGTGCGTGCACGTGCACGTGTGTTTCGAGCCCTGAGGCAGAGTTTAGGGTAACTGCGTACCCCCCCAGCCGCCATCACCTCATTCCCTTTGCAGCTTGTGTGGCTTGTCTCATCCCATCTCTCTCCGCCTGCCACCCCCACCCCCACTCCTCCTGGCCTACATACAGAGACAAGGGGTGGCAGGCTGGGGGGGGGCTAGGGGGAACACACTACCTCCGCACCACACAAAGAACCAAACATATTCTCTCTATAAAGCATCATCATGACTTAACCAGGAGTATGGTGTGCCTACACACACACACGGTAATTACACAGTGCACTGTACACACACACACACACGTACACACTGCCTCAGGATAATAATTGTCTTCCAGTAGTTGTCGGCCACATGGGACAGAATCCTTGCTCCTGCCTTCTGCATGCAACGTGTCTCCCCATTGGTCACATGCGGACAGGAAGCAGCCCTAGAACAACAGTGTTCCCTTCTAAAGAGGCGTGGCTTACAGTGTTTCATTATCCACTGTCCTGGTGTGCCAAGCGGCCCCGCTCCCCCGTGCTGCTTGTCTCATTTCCTCCCGGTAACAATCCATTAGCCAACGCCAGGCTCAAACACGCAGACATTTAATTACGCTCACTTCCCCGACAGCACGCCGGGGCGCGCCACTCGTCATCACAGCGAAGGGGAGGCAGAAAGGGAGTGATTGATACTTTAGGGCTTACATATCTGTACATCTACATACATGGGAACGTGGACGGCTGTGCATTACATAGACAGTATATATGCAGAGATGCTGTATCCAGGCCAGCATGCGTTGCATAGCTATGGGTGCACCACATATACCTACCACAGAGGCATTGCAAATGATAGCATTGGCTAGTCCAATCTAGAGTGTGTGTGTGTGTGTGTGTGTGTGTGTGTGGATGGGGTGGAGGGGGGAGGGGTTCTAATGCACGCTATAAGTCATTTTAAATCATTTCCCGCACAACGCTAACATGACTGTAAGTCGCTGTGCAATCTGCGAGTGTGTATGTGTGTGCTCGTCTTCACATTGTGCACCATACTATACATGATAATGAACTGAGAGAGAGACAGTGATATGAATA
>JAODTR010093328.1:0-13792 GCA_025399935.1 Amblyopsis rosae | reverse complement strand
TGCTTGTATATACTGTATATATATATATATATATATATATATATATATATATATATATATATAATATAACACACATACAGTATATGCATATGTGTTATCCTTCCCCCCCGTTGCACAGGATGTGAAAGGTCAAGAGACAAGGTCAAAGTTGAAGCCTGACTAAATAATTACCTGATATTTTTCCTGTCTGCACACACCCACACACACACACACACACACACGCACACACACGCGCGCACAAATACACACACACACACACACGCACGCGCATGCACAAACACACACACACACACACACACACACACACACGCGCACGCACAAACACACACACACACACAAACACACACACACACACACACACAGGTCTCCACCATGGCAGCATTTGAGATAGTCTGGATAGTGTCCCCATTTTTATCCTTAGCATGTGCACAATGTATGCATGCGCACACACACACACAAACACCACCTCCCAAGAAACCCCTGCACACTCAAAGACACACACACACACACACACACACTAGGTCCTAGCCAGAGAGCTTATCCCACTGACATCAGTCAGGAAACAGAGGGGGAGAACAAGGTTGGAAGCAAAGAGGGAGGCTAGATTTAGCCTGTCAGTCACAATAGGTCAAGGGTCGCGCTGTAAGCCCAAACACACATGCATGTGCCTGACAAATACATGCATGTGTGTGCGCGTGCGTGCATAGACACCCTATTCATCGCAAACAAGGTCAAATATTGAGGGCAAACAGCTGGTCAGGTTTACAGAGAGAGAGAGAGAGAGAGAGAGAGAGAGAGAGAGAGAGAGAGAGAGAGAAACCTTAATGCAGTGTTATAAAAGTTTACAAAATAGGTGCAAGTGATTGCAAGCAGAACTGCAAATGCAAAGCCGCTTCTACTGATTTCAGTAACGATACCACCAGTTACATAGTTATAACCTATTATTATGTTGTATGTTGAAGTTCATTCATAATCACTTATACAATCAAAATAGTATAAATGATGTATCAATAATAATGCAAATGCTTTTTGTGAGTCTCCTTTCTAATTGAATGAGAAGTCAAAAGATTAGACAAAACACACACACACACACACACCTAGACTCTCCATAGCTGTGTGACCTATTGGTCAGCTAGCCGAGCCCAGAGGCTAGCGATCCTGACAAATGAGTCCTTTATTGTGTCTGACGACCAAGGAATGTGGCCATGGCAGGAGAGCAGCACCCAGGCGGGAGAGAAAAGACTGGGAGTGCAGATCACAAAAGAGAGATAAAGAGGCTCTAAAAGCAGGCTCTGTTGCTGAGGCCCATCGCTAGCTAGCTCCAAGCTGTGGGCGATGCTTTCTTTCAACAGGCACTCAGTATTATGCTTTAATAACTTCTACGGGGACGTCTTCCAAGCAAATGTCATCTCGAGCCCACAACGCTAACCCCACACATGGGGTGGAACACACTGGAATAAAATGTGTGGAGAGGGGGGCCCCAAAAAACACCGTGGGTGGGCAAGGTGGGGCAGGCAGAGCGGGTAAAGAGGGAGGCTGGGGGACAGACTAATGCAGTGGGGCATGTGGTCCACGCAGCAGGACGGCCAACGGTCATTTCACCCATGGACGGACACACACACACACACACACACGCACGCACACGTACTGATTAAATGTAAGACGCATGGGCAGCAAAACAGATAAACCGCAAGACAGGCTGACATGCAAACAGACAGGCTCACGCACACACAAGGCTTACAAACCAGACACACCCACACACACACACACACAGATGAAAGCACTGTATGCATTTTTTCCATAAACCATGAAAGCACATCGTCCTGCCACGTCATTCCAAATAGTCATTATACAGTAGAAAAGATCCAAACTCCAAATTCACAAAAGATCCAGATAGATTTCGGAGATAACAAATGCTTTATTGAATCGCCCGAAAAGTATGATCCTGATCTTGTGCAGGGCTGCTTCGAAAAGCAACGACGAGAAAGTGCTTTGTGTTTCAAACAAGTAATCAGTTTAAGCTACATCATTTGAAAGGCAAATCAGCCATGGATGAATCAAATCAATAAAGCAATCAATCCGCTGCACAAACGTAAACATGTGCAAGCCCCGTTGCATTCCTGCATTAATTGCTGCAGTGATCCGATGGTCACGGTAATGGATCTCCTTGACTTCTTCATGTCGCTGTACGTGTCCACGTTCCCTGTAACATCTGATGCAGCTGGCCTGCTCGGTGGCGCACAAGGCAGGGACAACGCCATTGCATGAGGGTTAAAGGTACAATCCGCAATTCCGCTATACTAGCGCTGCCAGTTACTTACGTTTCCTCCCCATCTTGTATCAATACATAGACTGGAATAAAAAATAACAACATAGTGCTGTATGAGCTCTTAGCTGTGGAGATATGCAGTCAATGTTTTACAGCTCGAGGTGAATTTATTTGATCAAATCTGCAGTGGCACGTTATATTGTTTAATGGTATGCGCTCTTTACAGCCCTAGAGCTAGTAGGACAGCAGGGAGGCAGTGTGCATGATATGAGACTCAATGCCCGCGCAGGGTCATCTGCAGTATTAACACACAAAGTGGCTGAACTGCAACACTAGGCCACCGCTATGGGTGAATTGCTATTGATCCGAGACAGCATAATACAGTATAGGACAATATCACGGATGCGGTTTGTCACTCCAGTCTGATCACAGAACTGCCCCTCCACCCAAACGTGCTGGGAGGGGAGAGATTGCATGCAAGATCCTGCTCCTTTGCTAAATCAGGCGAGGGGGAAGCAACATGTTGCACAATGGCTCCGTTGTATTATTAGCCTCTCAAAGAAAGCCTGAATGCTCGGATCTGACTGCAGAAAAAAAAAGAAAAAAAAAAGAAAAAGAAAGTCTGGGAAAATATCAGCTTCCTGTGCATGAAGGGTTAGGTCTGGGTTTTGTGTGTGGGTCTGGTTCATTAGGGTAGAGTTACATACTTATGTGCACATAAACATACAGCTCAAAACAGACTATATTGGCGTGCACATAGCACAGAAATAAAGCAATGGACAGTCTCTTTCTCTCTGGCTGTTATGTCTCTCTCTCTCTCTCTCTCTCTCTGTCTCTCTATCTCTCTCCCTCTCCCTCTCCCTCGCTCTCTCTCTCTCTCTCTCTCTCTCTCTCCCCCCTCCCTCTCTCTCTCTCTATTTATATACTTCTCTCTCCTGCCCGCCCTTTTTTTTTCCCAGATTTATTTGTCTGGCTAGTTATTTTCTAAGATCAGCTCTGTCCTGGGAAGCTTAGATGGACGCACACATACACACACACACACATACACACGCACACACATGCATGCACACGCACACACACACACAGGCAGATAGACTAAATTCATCATTGAACCTCTAAATTCATGAAGCTTCACTCAGCAGCAGTATCAACATCTCACATGATACACAAACAGCTCAGTACTCTCAAATTCTGCTGACATAAACAAATAATTCACTTGTGTGTGTTTGTGTTTGCGCACGCATGAGGTAAGACAAGGAAAGACAGAGCGCGCTGTGAAGTTGTAACAGAGAAGATAGGGTGGTTGAGAGCAACATAACAGATTAAGAGGGAGAACATGGCTGAACAATGTCTTTGTGAGCCTCTTTAACCAAATTCCTGTCCTTCCCACATGTTTTTATGGCTTCGTGAGACCATCCGTCACAAACTATGTCTCACTCTGTGAGTTAGTCTGGATCCCCACAACTGAAAACCACCCCTGCCTTGTTTTTATATACCTCATCCTGGCCAATCAGAAGCACCTGTTTATAAAGCATAACAATGTATGATTGGTTGAAGGTGGTCCAACTCTCTGCTAATAACTTTGACTGGCGCTGAATGATTAGCGGAGTGAAAGAGAAATGTGGAGCTCACAAGACCAGGATGGTCAAATTTCATATTTATTTCCCTTTTTCTCTTTTAAATTTTCTTTTAAATTTTTGTTGTTTTTGCTCTAATGGGCATATGTGGTTTCCCAAGAGATTATCCTCTCAGCTCCTCAGAGTGAGAGAGCAAAAGTGGAAGAGAGGGAGAACGAGAGAAAATATAAGCACATCTCCTTCCAGCTCAACTGCTTGGCAGCCAAGCGGCCTCTATCCCCGGGGCAGCACTAGCTGTCTGACCTAGACTGACCTTAGCTGCTACCAGCTCTACTGCAGATGCACAGAAGACATAGATGTTAGTCCTGGCTCTAACAGATTAGGGTATGGGAGGGAGAGGGGTGAGGTGGTTGGAGAGAAGGAGAAGAGAGTTTGGGAGAAATAGAGGAGAGTAATAACTTTAGAAAAAGGGTTCACCAAAGACAGACGATTCAATCGCAGATCGTTTCACATTCTGTTTTTCATCTCAACCAAAATGTTTTTTTCTTCCAGTGAGCTCTCATTCATGGCTCATAACAAATTCTGGGCTTTTGAATGGGCATGTTTTTGGGTAAAACATGAACTGTGGAGCGCTATTGCAGCCATAGCGCCTTGAAGGAGAGTGTTAGTTAGACCCGACCATGTTACTGCCCCAAAGTGTAAAACGTTTTTAGTTTTTGTACACAAGATTCAGAACTACTTATATCATAGCCACTTGCTATTGGAGCACAGCTGTGTAAGGTAGCTGAACTGAATGAACCACATCAGGTATTTTTTCTTTTCAATTTCCTGTCAAAATAATTGCAGAACCCTTGATGAAAACATTAACTTAGAAACAAACACATTATAGGCATGATCTCCAACATATGTGCAGAATGGCCATGCCATCATATTTTGCACATGTGTAACATTAATTGCCTAAATACATGAACTCTGATTTTAGTCAAGGATTGAATATTAAAGCGGTAATGTATTTTAAGGATATTAAATACTGAGGGGTTAAATTGAAACGTTATGGGCAGAATTGACAGTAATCATCATAAATATTTGATATTTTACTAAAGAAGACTAGATCTTTGAGCTGTTTGAGCTGGGTATTCACATCTTCTCATATGGCATAAAATATATATTAGTATTGATAGAAAAGAGAGAAGAAACCTAACAACATTCATACAGATACAGGAAAAATGTATATCGTCAAAGGTTACAGTGTTTACTAGAACTCAGAAGAACAAACAAGCATATCTAATAGAAATGGTTTTCTCCCAGTCATATACAAAGAATACACCACCCCATTAAAGCAGACAATAATGTCTGTAGTGTAACTTAAACATGTATGGCCACAAATATTTTTCGAAGAAACACTGCTGAGGCAGTAAAAGCAAGTGCAGTATTCTTGCAAATGCAGATTCCTCACACAAACAAGACTACAAACCCTCAACTTATAACAATCACGCACATGGCATGTTGAGATATAAACTGCTAAATATATGCGCAGCTCTGCTAACATGAACCTTGCTGTCTGCTACGCACATGTAGTGTTTGTGACGCATAGGAAAAGTCATTAGACCCCACACTTCCTCTCCTAGCTGAACATTATGAAAAGACAGACTGACACACACAGATAGACACACACACACAGGAAATGTGTGGGTGCCTTTTGTGTATAAATGTCTGTTCGCATGACAATGTGTACTAAAATACTGTAGTATGTATTTTCTTTTTTTTGTTGTGTAAGTTTTGGCTCTGCTGGTGTCCAGCTCTGCCACAGAGGCTGGTGACCCATGTCCTGTAATTGTCCTTGATTGCTTTCATTAAACCGACTACAGCTACTAATAGAGGCAATTACAATGCACGGCTAACAGGGTACAGTACATGGGTAGTTGTGCAGAAAAGAATGTGTGCACACCCCAATGCTGTGGGTTCAGAGCCTACCTTTTAATTGCAAGGCACTCTCTGTCTGCCATGTATCAGGCTGTATGAAATGTAAACCAACACAATGACACAAATTAAATCATATTTTTACATTTGTTAAAACGTGGTATTATGTGTGTAATGTGTAATGTCTGTTTTGTGCCAGTAGGTGGCCAGGGTGCTCGTCACATACATTACAGAACAGAACGCAAAAAGGGAACAGTAAACTCACTAGCAACCTTTGTGCATGGTTAGGAAATAAGAATATACCATGTGGTAATTGCTGGTAAACTGTACTAGTTTCATTTCTCTGCCGGAAGGTGTAGGTGCTTCTGCATGTAACTAGAAGATCAAAGTGTGTAATGCAACATCTGATGTGTTCGTTGGCCTGTGTGTGTGTGTGTGTGTGTGTGTGTGTGTGTGTGTGTGTGTGTGTGTGTGCATGTGAGAGAGAAGAATAAATGAGAAATAATGGCAGAGGAGAGGTACGGTTCGAGTGACAAGGGGAGAGGGAAGGAGGGGGCGTAGAGAGAGAGGAGAACCCTGGGGTTCGAGCATCTGGTGAACATTCTGGAAACTCAATCACTTAATGACTGAGCGTCCAAGGAGACCCTGAAGCGTACACACACGCACACAATCGTACGGACAGCAGACAGCTGAAGGACAGCTCGTCAGTCTTCTAAAGAGAAAGCCCCCCCCCCTCTCTCTCTCTCTCTCACAGACACACGCACATGCACATACACACACACTAGGTTTATCTGGGTACCACACTTCATCTCTGCCCAGGTCTGCGAGGAACACCTGTCACCTCTACAGGCAGCAAACATAAACTCACACATGCAAAGACACACACATAACTCAGTCAGTCAATCAGGTTTATATTTAATTGGAGTTATCACTGCATTTCTCAGCTTTACCACCGCACACACATACTGTACACAAACACACACACACACACACACACACACACACACACACACACACACACATATAGACTTAACTGACCCAACACCATTATCATTGGCAGAACTATCAATGTTACCATTTGTGTTTTCAAATGTGTTGTCAATATTAAACACAAAAAAAAAGCCTGTATGGTCAAGTGACCTGAATAGATAAAGCACTCTTTCCAGAAATGTCCAGAAATTAATTTCTGTCATGTCAAAACAAAACATATGACAGTGGTTTAAACACAGGAACTGCAGGTCCAAGCGAATAGTGCAAATGTCTTGTTACACCACAAATAGAATAGTTAAGTGCCTATTCTCAAATGTTATCAACTTACCAAGTGACATCCAGTCCCCTTCGATATTCCCCACTGTAGAGGTCTGGGGCCAGTGAGGATTCCTCCTGTGTTAATTAAACCTACTGTCTTGGAGACAATTAGGGTCATGATCTTCCAGACCTCATCAGGCCTTCATTCTCTGTGAAGAAAGGAGAGGGGAGGAAATCGGAGTTAACCAATGAATAAAAGAATGAAAAGACTTAATGAACTGTCTAACGAGGCCCATGGTTAATTAATAGGGGCTTATTATGTCTTAATTAGGGCAATAACCCAGCCTGTTTGGAGTCACAATGCTGATCAAGTTGTAGCGCGACGGCATTTTTAATGGCAGCACGCTTAACGGGAAACATTGTTACTCCACAGGATGGCCAAGACATTGCTCTCAGCGTGTGTCTGTGTGCGCGCGCGTGGGTGTGCGTATGTGCGTCATTCAAGCCCAGATATGTAGCCTACCGCATATACATTACGTCTGTTCCAGTGTAAATCCAAGCGTGGTTAAAGTCACTGGACCAAAAACCAGCTGTCAATCACTCACCAGAGCAAAATCCCTATGCTTAAGTCAACATGTCCCAACACACGTTCCATTGTTTAGTCCTTAGGTTTTCTTTCCCACTTTGGGATGAGGATCTGGTTTAGTCATTCCTATGCTAGGTCTACCTTTTAACCAGAGTCAGAGTGGCAGCTCAGTGCTAAATGTGTTTATGCCTATAGAGGAATTGCACCTCAAACATTATTTATTAACTGATTTATATGCCAAGTTACTTTAAGTGAGTCTTTAGCAGTGTCTTACTCCTACTCTACACACATATAATATTCACTAGTGTCCAACAGACCATCCCCAGTCCAGACAAGCTCTAACATTACTAGACATATACAAGACTCACTGCACACTAAACATGTGCTCTCACCTCTCTGGATGCAATCTGTACTCCCAAACACTCAAGTCAGTCAATTGTATTTACATGTTCTATGCTCGACCTAACTGTAGCCTTACTGACAACACAAATAAGTTAAGTCATGTTGATTACATTATAGAGTCATTCCATCCAACTTAATATAATTAAGTACACTCATAATAGTATGCTGTGGTACAGTGTAGCGTCATGTAATCGAATACAGATAGGGAGGTTTCAATTATTGTTGCTTATGAAACCCATAGTTGATCATCATGATCAATTGGACTACATTGGTTGAGACAGAAGACCCACAGAGACTTTCTTAGATATATCTAACAGCTAGCATGCTACCAACTAGACACACCCACAAGAAACCACTGAGACACGTGTCCTCATTTAATTTAAATGTGAATATTTTACATTTATCCATTCCATTAAAACATAACTACAAAATCAGACTGACAGCAGCTGAACGAATAGATGTTCAATCTACAGTACGATGTATACCACTGTATAGCAGCTCGTTGCTTACCTTTTGTCTATGGCTGACTCATTTAATTCTAATGACTATGACGGTGTGCTGTGTGATGGTATAGTAGTTTAAAGAGCTGAGTCAGTCACCGAATGACCACAAATAATGCCACAGACATGAGCCTAAGAACCGGGTACATGTACAAGTATAGAGTTAGTCAACTTCACGCTCACCATCAGTGAGTGTACGTTAAAAACAGACCTGTCCTTGTGGGGCATTCGAAACCATTTTATATCCCAGCCTGTAATTAAATATAAGCTGATTTAAGTGATTCAGGCTGCAAATGCAATCATCGTTTATGGCAGTCGTTCTTAACCATCTGCGATCGAGGAGGACATGTGGTTTAAAGCAGTGACTCACTGGAGACGAACCAATATCCGACGAACCATTTACGCCTAGGCGATGCATAGTGAGTGTAAAATAACAAAGAGACCATAAAAAATAAAAAAATTACAATTACAATGAAAACAATTATAAAAGCCTAGCCCAATAAAAACATTTTCTTTTACATTAATTTGCCATATCAGTCAAATATTATTTGTCATTGGGTAGTTCCAATACAGGATGCTGTCGATGTGTCCCTACCAATTTCAAAATAACATTAAATTGTCCCTACCAATATTCAGTTGAATCAGAACATTTCATTTTTTTCGCACCGCACCGTATCAGCACCTTCCAAAAAACAAAAAAAAACACAGCCGCTTATGGCACATTCCGTACTTTACGATAGTGAGGAGCCTCCTGAATTTGAGGTTCTACTACAGTAGTGCATACTGTAATCCAAACATACCTTTTTAATAACTGATGTGACAAAATTATCTTAACAGAACTTGCATTTTGTTTTTTGCTTGCAAGTTTTTATTTGCCAGTAATTGATTGTTGGATTCCTAGTCATCGATGTTGTTTACAAACGAAGGTGCCTGCCTGTTTTAATTTCAAACGTAGGACCCTCATTACATCTATTATTGACTACCCATAACCTTCTAAGGTTGATTGTTAGAAAATTGGTGGAAAGCAAGGTGGGGCTTTTTAAATAAGAAAACAGGACACTACAATTACTCTGCGTTTACGTCTTGCCACCCATCAGCCGCTGTGGTTTCTGCCCGTTATGATTTCCAGAAGTGTGAAAAGTATCCCAATACGAGACTTATGCTGATAATTTGTTGTGAAAGCTGAGATTCTGACAGACCCAGACATTCTAGGCTAAAAGTTGTCCCTACCTATGTTCAAACCAAACCTACGCCCTTACCAATAGGTGTATATCAAATCATTAACAGATTATTGGACCACCATAAACCAATCAGAACAAGCCCCACATGGGGACTATTTTCCAAACACAGGCACTGACAACACCAATCCAACTCCCCACCTGGCCGCTATTTGGTCTTTATGATCTAAAAAGTGATTGGCTGCAGTACCATTGTTGGCCACCACAGCAGCCATAAAGAAAGCTCCCAGTCCTGGCTTGGTTTTATCAGGCTAGGAGTATCACATCTAAGCAAGTGCCAGACAAGTACCGTATGTTACAAATCAATGCATTTGACATTGTAACATTGAAATTCCACAGTCAACAGACAAAATATAATGAAAGCATAACACTAATAAAAACATGGCATGTTCCAGTGCTTGTTACAAACATGTTGTAACTCTTGTTCTTACTTGTATATGGGCTTGTGTTGCTTTTAGTGGGAATATGGTATTTGGGGAATACATTTATTGCTAACAAGACATTGTTAATGTCTTAGCATCTGTCACACACACACACGCACACACACACACGCACACACACACACACAAATGCATGCATGGACACACTCTATGCATGCTCATAAATCATGTAATATAAGTGAGCTGGCAGGCACTTTCTATGTTTTCTGATTATAACAACCTCATATCAATAAAAATGACATGAAGTAACTTTGGAGGTGAAATGCCACACACACACACACACACACACACAAGCACAAATGCACACACAATGATGGAATGCATATTAAGACATACATATACACATACATACATACCATTACATTAATCTGTAAACCAAAACTCTACACTAAATGCTTGTATACGAATGTACAAATATAGTACACCAGAAATCAGAAGTCTTTTCCACTGGCAAAAACCAACAGGTACATCGTCATAGATATTCCTTCTGTCGTTTTAGGCCACATAGCCAAAAGAAGCAACATTGTTTGGCTAGATGTGCTTGAACCCACTGGATCATAATCACTCAGCCTGCATTGCTCCAGCCTCTAGTTCAATTCCAGATGACCACTCTCACAAGAATTGAGAGAGATCCACCACATGCTCTTAAAAAAAAATAATGTCCTTAAATCTAAAGCATTTGGAGGGGGCGTAGAAGGATTAACACTCTTAGATACATATGTTTGGGTTGAAATAGGCCAGGTTGTCTTTCGCCTTTAACGTGACATTTGCCAGGACCGCTTTCCTTCTGTCCCATTTTATCAGCATTACACTCATTTATAATTCGTGAGATAGATGGAATTTGAGGGCAGACTGACCCCACCCCTCAGACTGTTTGTAATAACATACTTGGAGCATATCGATGAGAACAGTGACAGTCGCTCATGAGGCAGGGTTAAACCCATGCAGCCACAGTTCAAGGAGCGTTTCTCTGGCAAGCAAACACTCTGCGGTTTCCTCCATCTGTTGCTGGGACTGCCAAACAGCTGATGAGTCCTGCAGAAAGGCCAAAAGTTTCCATTGTTTTCCACATGTTTTCCAGTACCAGACCTGTCAGGTTTTCTGCTGTAGAATTATGGGTGCCAGTTATATTCCTCATCCACTAGAATGATGTCATCCTCACTGCAGGTTTCTTTCTTGCGAGACCAGAACAGCTGACAGTTACTGCTAAGAGGACAATACTTCACATCATTAAGGAAAGCTGTTTTCCAGGCCCCCTTCCTCTGTCAATGTCAGGCTAGTGAGTTATGGAGCAAGAGAATGATGTCATCTATCTAGAAGGGCTTTTAAAATTAGAGTAATCAGCAACATAATGGCAGCCAAATAGATTATCAGAGCAACCATTCTGGCAGTTGTTATGTTTAAGCTCTCAGCCTTGATGAGGTGATAGAGATGATGTAATCTTCTATTCTTTTTTTAATTAAAATGTGTAATTATGCCCACTAGAGGGTATGGTTGAGCAAAAACAGGTCTGCATATACTGTACAAACATGGACATGTTTGTTATGACTTCAGCTAAAAGCAGTACCTCTCAAAAGTCCGGGGCAGGGAAAACAGGATTACTGCTCAATGCCATGGCCAGAATTTAAAATATTTGCACACATTCTTATGATACTGGACATTTTCAAAACTGTCTATATAAACATCAGGAAAAACCACTCTTGCAGTGGTTTGGAAAGTACTGTATCACTTGTGATACAGTACCTTTAACCGAGTTACCTATATCAAATGCACTTGTTATACTGTAGGTATACATCGATAGATTGTCAACAACTGTGGCAATGTTTCCTAAAATGAGGTTTACAGTAGCTTTTCTGGGTAGCATTTACATGACATGACAAACTACAGATAAACCAAAGCTTTAAACATTGCAGCCATCAAAGTTTCCATTGTTTTCAAAAACAAATAGCTGGATTACTGCTTTATAAATCCCCACCCTTTTCCAGGGCCCCGTCTGTTCATTTTGAAGCAGGAACTATGGCATTATGCTGGGAGGTGTCTCCCTCATAATGTCAAGCTGATAACACAAATAAAAACTTCTGAACACTATTTGTTTCTGATTTCAGAGGGAGTTTTGACTATTAGTTAGCAGTGCCATGAGACGTGTGCATGTATTGTATGACTTCTAAGGCCTTTTGAATTTAGATATCAGTTGAAATCCTTTTAATCTCAGGTTACAGAAACAGCCACCCGTACAACGAGCTCTGTGCCTTAGCACATTAAAATATCAGGTGTCCGAAAAGTGTGTCATGAGATAACTCCTTTTGGTATAGTGTTTTCAATTCCTACAACATTTGCCTATTTTCCAGTCGCACCTTTGTGCATTAAGCTGTGGCAGTCGTATGCTGGGAATTCTATTCTTCCTACAGGGGCTTTCCCACATAGTGGCTGAACTGATAGCATGTGGTGGAGTTTTAACTGTTAAAACATCTGGGGTGTGTGGTTGTAAACTCATCTGAACCCATATCAACCCCATCATCCATGGGAGTCATGGAGTGAGGAGCGGCTGGAGAAGTGATTTGTTTTTCCCCTTTAAGCAAAAAAAAAAAAAAAAAAAAAAAAGACAAAAAACTGAGAAGAAAACTAAGTAAAGTTCATCTAGATTGTGGCTCTTTTGGCTGAATAAAACATCCCAACCCTTGTTGTTACAGGCAAGCTGCAGCTGCACCTAATCCATAAAAACTGCTCAGGGTTCACAGTTGTTTACTTTACCTTACCTTAACCTTTACTGAAGGTGAATACACGTGGTATTCATTGTCTAAGATCCACTAGTGCTCCACAAGGAATTGTTTTGCTAATATGGCAATACTCAATGCAGGTGGAGTTCTAAAATAGTAAACTGCCTGTGTTATCTCAAGTGTTTCAGAGGTCCATATACATTGGTTTACAAAATACAAACTATTGTAATGCTATACCAACCTAATCAAAGTTAATATAATAATATGAAGCACAGTGAAGCCCTAATTGGTAAATCTTGGCTGTGTTACAGCTAAGATTTAATCTGGTGGTGTTATAGGCTGATATCTCAAAGGCACAATCTCAGTATACATACTGTACATCAACTAAAATATTTCCAAAAATGCTGGGATGGGTTTAGCACAAACCTTAGTCAAACATTAGTCGAACATTGACAATTACTATAAAGCCTAGATTCAATTATTTTATAATGTAAATGTACCTAACTTAGTAAACAATTAAGCATATGCTTTTCTCTATCAATTTACTGCCCTCAGACAACTAAATTATCGATTTCCAAGAGTCAGTTTCAGGAGTGAAACAACTAGTTAACAAAAAAAATACAGTATATTGGAATAAATTGTAATGTTACTATGACAAAGTCAATGGAATGGAAAAATGGAAATGTATATCAGCACCAGCACCAGTAAAGAATCAGTGGAACAGATTCAATATGAGCTCAGCTGATATGGAGGAAGGCTGCTTATGAAGGAAATTACATCATTCAGCTTGGAACAGAAAATGACCTCATGCTGACAAGATAATGAGAGAGAGAGAGAGAGAGAGAGAGAGAGAGAGAGAGAGAGAGAGAGAGAGAGAGAGAGAGAGAGAGAGAGA
>JAODTR010093297.1:0-13794 GCA_025399935.1 Amblyopsis rosae | reverse complement strand
GTTTGGGGTCCCCTGCTGAAGCTGCTGCCCCCGCGACCCGACTCTGGATAAGCGGATGAAGATGGATGGATGGATGGCTACAAGCATGGCACACCTACTTTTGGGCAGTTTCTCAAAAAAAATTTGCAGGACCTCTCAAGCTCCATGAGGTTGGATGGGGAGCGTCTGCGCACGGCCATTTTCAGATCTCTCCAGAGATGTTCAATCGGGTTCAAGTCTGGGCTCTGGCTGGGCCACTCACATTCACAGGGCTGTCCCGAACCTAATCCTTTGTTATCTTGGCTGTGTGCTTAGGGTCGTTGTTCTGTAGGAAGATTAACCTTCTCCCCAGTCTGAGGTCCAGAGCGTTCTGGAGCAGGTTTTGATCAAGGATGTCTATGATTACTGCTGCTTTCATCTTTCCCTCGATCCTGACTAGTATCCAAGTTCTTGCCGCTGAAAAAATGATCTGAGTGTCCGTCAGGTGCCTTTTGGCAAACTCCAGGCGGGCTGTCATGTGCCTTTTACTGAGGAGTGGCTTCCGTCTGGCTATTCTACCATACAGCCTGATTGGTGGAGTGCTTCAGAAATGGTTGTCCTTCTGGAAAGATCTTCTTTTTCCATGAAGCAACGCTGGAGCTCTGTCAGTGACCATCTGGTTCTTGGTGACCTCCATGACTAAAGCCCTTCTCCCCTTGATTGCTCAGTTTGGACGGGCGGGCAGCTCTCGGAAGAGTCCTCGTGGTTCTAAACTTCTGCCATGTATTTACATTTTTAATTTTTTTTTTTAAATTTAGGTTTATTTTTCAGGGACAATACAATAAACATAACAGGTTACTTGTACACATGGTCATAGTAATCTGGAATAGATGCATTGACCCTTGTCCCTGGTTAGACCTTTTACATTAAAAACAGTCACCAAACATCAATCAATAAAAATAAAAGATATTACAAGAATAACATATTAAATGTGACACAGTCAAATGTTTACTTGGGTTACATTTATAATGTGTATTTTCTGTCTGGGTGTCACCTGTATGTCACTGTACAGGCACAAACATAATCAATGGTCACATGTTAGATTTTGTTTCAGCCAAAGTATTACCATATTATTAAAAGTTGTTAGATTAGTTGGTGTCTTTATGACAGTTGGTAAGGCATGTATTTCTTTTTATGTATTTGCACATTTGGATGATTCACAAAACGTGGTTTTACGACGAGCTACCTTGTAATTGCCATTTGCTGATCTCCTAGTGGTTATACTGCAGATGTTTATATTGGTTACATGTAGAAATAGCACAGTTATAGCAAGATTATTCACACATTTAAAAATATTATTTCACAAAAGAAAACTTGATAAAGCTGTCATAGCTGAGCAAGTTATATTTTTTTCAAAATAATGCCATGATGCCATTTAGTTTGTTTTTGGCCCATCATTTTCAAAGCTTGCTTATATAATTATGTAATGGGATTGACAGTTGAAGTTGTTGCCTGAGCCCATACAGTAACACAATAGGATATATTTGAAAATATTATGGTATGGTAAAAGTTGAGCTGCTTTGAGAGGTATATGTAATGTCTTATCATTCTAAAGCAGTTCAAACTAGTCTTTATATTCTTGCAAAGCTTTTTAACATGTTTTATAATATTTTCATTTGGAGTCCAAAATCATTCCTAAATATTTAACATCAATGACTTCCTCTATTTCCGGAACAAATGATGGAGGCCATTGTGCTCATTGAGACCTTCAATGCTGCAGAAATGTTTCTGTAGCCTTCCCCAGATTTGTGCCTTTTGTGAGTTTTGAGGATTACAATTATTTTAATCCATTTTGGAATAAGGCTGTAACATAAAAAAAATTGGAAAAAGTAAAGCGTTGTGCACACTTTCCGGATGCACTGTATGTCTGAATTTCTTACTCTGACCAACTATAATGAGTGAGTTAGTGAGTGAGTTAGTGAGTGAGTGATGGACAGATGGACATACAATTCCTGATCTAAAGTATTTTCATCACTCAAAGTAGTTGCCAGTAGTATGAAGATATTATTGGTGCAAAATATCTGAGCACTGGACAATGAAGTTGTAGCTGTAGAAAGTATTGTATGTGTATCAATACATTTGAAGTCACAGAGATACATGTTTTAGTAGTTGCAAAATACTACAGGAACAACACAACAGTCACACCTTCTCAAGTTCTCCATTGCCGGTGCACAGATCTTAATCTACAAATCAGAAATTCTAAAACGCATACGCTCACATTCTTTCTATATATAACGCTTTTACAAATGGTGCAAAACACATTCACACACTTGTATTAAAATAATTTGATGTTTTTCTCTCCTATCAACCCAACAGTTACACATTCTAAAATGCTCCATTGCAGTTGCACAAATCTTGATCTACAAATCACAAATTCAGAAACTCATAAGATCACATTTTTGCTACAGTTACTGTTGACGGCAGCTATGTTGAAAAACACATTCAAATGCATATTCACATTCATATTTGTGTAAAGGTTAGCTGATTCAGCAATTTTAGAACAAGATTGCTTATTTCTATAAAAACACATATTAAAAAATATTTATATATTAATTACCGCAGTATGACTGCATCGTGATACCGTCGTTATTGTGGTGAAAGTATCGTGATATATCGCATTGAGTTACTCTGTGATTCCAACCCTTCCAACCTGAACTCTATTACTTCAGGTTAGCTGATTTTAATGTTGAATGCAATGCAAAGCCAATTTTCTGAAGGTAATTGAACTACCATATCTTCTTCTATTGACTCCGCTATTGGTGGTGATTTTCAGAATATCTATAGGCCTCTCTTTCCCCTTAATCCTTATTGTAGAAGCCCTCTGCAATCGCTATAAGGTTTTGTATGGCACAGGGTATTTTGGTGGACCGCTTCACGACAACCAGATCAAAAGTAATCATAAATCAAGGTTGATTGGTTAATTGTGATGTCATCCTTAGGAGGAGGAGGTTTTGACCCTTATAATCATATTATAATACAGTACAGTAAGTATATCACGCAGCTCCCTGTAGGATCTTTTTATATTTCTCTTCCAAAGAGGGGGTCAGAGCACAGGATCAGCTGGCAGGGAACTATTTCTCTTGCCCAAGGACACTTGCCACCACTGGGGTTTAGACTGGGGCCTCAAGTGAAGCACCGTCTCACTCCTCACGCTATCTTGACTAGCTGATCGTTTAAATCTTCAAGATTGATTTTCTAACTAAACATGAAAAATGACTGCTGCCCAAAACCATTCCCAGCTAATAAAAGCTAGTTTGGTGACCTGCAGAGGGTAATGAATGCCATTTATAAAATACAGATCTTTGTCACTCAACAACAAAAACAGAATATATAAAAAAATATAAAATAATGTGACATTTGTCACCTGAAAAAAAAACATCATACTTGGTAATGAATTAAATTGTACTCCTACACTGCACGCCGTGCCAGGGATATTTAAATTTTAAAAATGTGTTTTTTTTTTTATTTGAATGTTTTTAGATTTAATGCACTATTACAATTATTTTATGACCTTTGCCACAGACTGAAGTGATTAAGCATGCATAATAACTAAAACACAATAATTCTAGTTGCTAAAACTTTGTAAATTACTTTTTGATTAGATTTATTTTCATTGAATTGCATGCATGCCTATTTTACTTGTGAAACACATGGCACAGTGAATAAGATTTCTTCTGGCCAGGTTGCCTGTTAAGAAAAGGCAGTGGTCGAATCGATAGTGATCTCATTACATGCCCTATACATTCTTAAGTTGTAGGAGGTCAAGAGTGCGGGCTAAGACAGTCTGTGGCACTGAGAACAGATAGAAGTCCATTGCCTGGTTGACAGGTGCTTTGTCACCAGTGGGTTTCCAATTGATGAGTCCCAATCAGCTCACATCCATCATTTACTGTATTCTCTCTGGACCAAACCAGTTCAACTGCCAAAATAGGCCCATTTGATTACAAAAAACAACAGAGAAAAAAGTGAATCAAGACATAGTATATCTTGATTAACTTTATTTTGTATTTTGACAGATGTGACCAATGCAAAATATAAAAATTTTGCCACATAATTGTGAATATAAACATTTATTGGTGTTTATGATCTGTCTGGTCTATATTAAAGATTATACATTCAACTTTAATAGCACCATTGTTAAAAATGTCTCTGAACTAAGCAATTTAGCATCAGTATAGCCTATCCTGATGTTCAACTTTAGTACTTTAGAACAACTAAAAAAGAAAACAATTTGCCATTGAGAAACAAGGCTTCACTGTATCAGCTGACAGTGTAAACGCAAGTAGAAAATGTAATTTAGAAAGCAGGATTGTTTTTGACCTTTTGGCATTGGCTATGTAGCCTCGCGAGACCATCCTGATCTCGCACGCTTCAGTTTAATTTCGCTTTAAGCCTAGGAATCATTTTGAATGTGTCCAAGTAGCAACTGAACTTTCCAATCATCGTGTTTAGTTATACGGGCGTGGTTTAGGTGTGCCGACAGCGAAAATGACCAGATGGTTCATCCAATCTACTGCCAAGTATTTGTTTTGAAAGTACCTGCCATTCACAAACAGTTTCAATGTACGGCTCCCGATGGATTTCTGACAACGATTACTCTGGCATGTCAGGTTATTGGCTAAGGTCTGTCCTTTCTCACCTCTCACTATATTTAATAATTCTCATAAAAATGCTGTGCCCCAACAAGACAATTGTGCCATAGCAACAGGCCATTATTATTCAAAGTATATTGCTTTTTTAGTAAATGTTGAATAATAAAATTAAAAAACAAACATTGTCATAATGTTAAACTCTCCAGACAGAATCTATTATATTATTGATATAGCAGTCTTAACAGTAAAATTGATTGATTACTACATATATGTGACATTATACAGTACAGTACATCCTTTAGTAGTATACATTGTATATTATAGTACTCATTTATTATTAATTAACACTACAAATTAAGCATGTAATTGAATGTAATGTAAGAATAATAATCCTATCCAGTTATCAAATGATCACATTGGAAGTTTAAACAAATTGAAATACAAAATGACTTATAATAATATAATAATTATAATTATAATCAATGTCAGTTCACTGCCATTAGCTGCTACCAGCTTGTTGTTGTAGTATTATCTCTTAAACACAGTTGTCCAGTGTGGAAAAACTCCTTACCCACAAAATCCCCCACACAGCAAGCCTCTTGGATGACAGGCACTCCAATTCTATCTATTCCAATTTCCATGCCCAAAATTGGTCTGTGGAATGCCCTGCTTGAGGCCTACCACATATCCATTGCAGAAGCAAAGCCAGCTAATCTCACAACTGGACTGGAAATGATCAGATCATGTCTAAATTTGTTGCTGAAAGAGTGGCCCTTACTGTCAGTTGCTGTAAACCCTGTGGGGTCAAAGCCCTATATAGAATGCTAATTCTATATATATACAGTATATACCGTATGTACAGTATATATATATATATATATATATATATATATTAGTCAGTATATTAGCAGCATAATTAAATCATGTTCTATATATCTGTACTCTGTACTCTGAAGTGTTATCCTAAAAAAAAGCATTCGGTTGCTGCTAATTTCACAAGTAAAATGAGGCTTATATATTATATCCCTCAGCGATTGTAAAAAACAAAAAAAAGCTACATCATTATACTGTAGTGTTGTGTTTTTTCTCATTCTAGGACTGTGCAAATAAAAGGAGCTCTGAAAATAGTTCCATGGGAATTCTCTCTACCCAGACAAACCAGCTTTATTGCCAATATTATTAAACAACACCTTTTCCCACTACGGTAACCCATTCTACACGGTAACATGAAATATTCATGGTTAAGAAGAGAAACGATGTTTGATGCCAGCCATCCATTTCCATCTGCAATGTGGTTGTCCAACATTTCACTGATTACATGTTTATCGTGTATTAATTAGACATGTACATTGTACTGTACGTATAGGTCTTAATTACTGTATAGGGCCTACATAAAATGCTACAGTAGAACACTTAGAACAAGGCAAGCACTGATACAGCATATTCACAATATGTTCATATATATACTTTATATCATTTTGTGTTTGTGTGTGTGTGTGTGCATTATATCATTTTTTTATAACATGCTATTTCATATCAGAGCATGTTTGTATGAGGATGTGAAGGATTAATTAGATGAGCAGGAAGCTTGTTTTAAGCCTATCGAGGCCTATGAATATCCCATAGTAGCCTATCCACTAGTCACATGTCGAGGAAATGAGCTTGATCTGGTAAAGAGCTGCATAATTTCTATGCAGGGTTGATGGACAGGGAACTAGTAATAAGTATACATGTAACCTGATTTCCCAGAAAGCATTGCCTTACACTTTGCATAACATAATCATGCAACTTCACAGGACAACTCTGACATTCCCTTGATAGTTCACTGTATAACCAGGCTACCGGTTCCTTTCTCTATCAGAGGATTGTTTGATTCCTCAACTCTGGCTGGAGATCTGACAAATGTAGATGCTTTGTGTCATGCTCACAAGCTACAGTAGGAATTCATCCAAAACATGTTTAAAGAGCTTCTACATCATCGGTCTGGAAGGGTATTACAGTAAATGATAATACATTAAATTAATTAAATTTTACCATGTTTTCTTAAAGTTGCGTTAAAGACTTAAGTCCGTAAAGTTACTCCATATTATTCTATCTCAGACTTGCAGAAAGGAATATTTTTAACATATTTTGAAGTTTCACAACTTTAAATCAGTGAAACAAAAAATGGGATTTTCACATAAATATTCCCTTTCTCCATTAATTGTATTTGCTTCACTGATGGACCATCTATTGTGTATGGTTGGGGCCATACTGTAGCTGTTACTGTAATGGAAACCAAATTTGTTTTGGGAAGTAAAAATATCACATTAAATGGTTCAGTGCTTACTTTTTGTCCAGGTGCAGAATAAGACCCTGTATCGCTGATATTGTGCTGATATTGTGCTGATATTGTGCATGCGAGCACATATGAGTTGTGTCTCTCAGGTGGAGCAACTTCTGCTAAAAGTAGTTCTCCTCATTCAATGCTAAAATGCTGGCATCATTGAAAACGTATCAAGCCTGTTGGTAATATGCCCCCTACCATGAACATGCATTATGATTCTAGATCATGCCCACTGCCACTTTAACAGTTTGAAGGTAACGTGTACCACAACATTTCACATGCAGCAGATTGTTATGTTTTGGGGCTCAGATTAGTCAATCTGTTCAAGGATAAATGCCGAGTTTATGAGATCACTTGCAATTTGGCTGTTGCTGGTATGCATCATAAATGGCATGGCACTAATGTGCGGGTGGGTGGGTGGGTGGAGGACAAGCAACATGCCGACACGCATAGTTTGAATGAGATGACTTATCTGTAAATAGAGATGAAGCCCTTTAATTTAAACCACAGTCTTTTTTTTAATTATTTGTTTCATTCTTGAACAGACAATAGTTGATTTGCAAAACTTAGGTTGCAGAACTGCATTGTTTCAGACTGCATAACATACAGTACATTATTGGACTGTTAGTCATTAATAATTTTAATTAGAAACAAGGGAAAATGAAGCACATTATACTGATTACTGGCAATTAGCATTGCATGGTCCAATTTGAATGTTCAATTGCATTCAAAGATTGGTATGATTCTAGATTTATAGCTACAGTACAGTACAGTACTACTGTACTACGATAGGAAAAACATTTCAACAGTTGTTTTTGTTAAATGTCTTTATTGAGTGGGCCTATAATTCTATTTCGGTATTGGCCAATGGGCAACATTATGTTTTGTTTTCATCTAGTTTTTTTCCAACATTTTTGTCAGTTTTCTTTTTAACCAGCATGGCCACACTGATCTAAGCTCAGCCTTCTGGTCGCTCACTTGCACAGTACAATGCAATATGGTGGCGGTGGGTAGGTGGGGACTGAATATCAATGACTTGTAATTGTATTTAACAACAGCATTTAATTTAATATTTGCATTTTAAGTTTCAAGATTTTCTATACCAGCTGTTTCCCCCAATAGTTCTTTCTCCAGGGCATCCCTTCTCTGACTGCTAAATGGATTGCCAGCAAATTAAAACTTAAGACAACTTACTGTATCTTATGACTGATTGACCTAAGACTAAGCTGAACATACAGTACTGTAACAATGATAACCATAGAGTATGTTGACCAGTACCTTTGATCTAGTACCCCCTATCGTCTTCCTGTAGTACTGCTGTAGTAGTACTGTTTTGTTTCCCCTGCATCTTGGTTGATTACTGTTGTAAACAGACCATTTTGTTATCATTGTAAATTGCTACCTCTTGATTACAACTTCCTAATGTTTCTACTAGCCGCCCCTCATTTGTCAATAGTATAAATGTCTGTTATCTTGTGATACTACATAAATGTAAACATATAATTTGTTTACAGGAAATTGCCTGCTAAATATTCAAGTCCCAGCATCAACATATACAAAAAAAAGTTGGTCTTGTTGCTGCACATGTTGCATTCACTGAATTATTTATTTAACATTCTCATGACAAAGCCTTTTAGCCTCCATTAAAAGATATCAAGTCATCATTGGCACAGTTTCTTTTTTTCATAATTTCTTCCAATATTTTTCACAGCTGTGAAATTGTCAGTTTGTCAGTTCCATATCTGCCTATGTGTCAGCATCCTGGACATGGTCGTGGCCTGATCATAGATTAACCTTTCTTCAACAAGAGGGTACTATGCCATGTCATATCCTCCATTTAAATGCAGCACTGTATAGTCCACATTTTCCGTGTGCCTGCATGGAAAAACATAGAAGTGTACTTGCATGGTGAATGAATACGGTGGCCCATTAAAAGGTTACAGTCATCAATTATGTTTAAGATAGGGACGGTGGAGGGAGGAGGGCATTTGGGGGGAGGGAGTGTGAGATTCCGTTTTAAAGGTGCAGCAGGAGATGTCTAGGATTTAGGTCACCCCAGATTAAGATAAATGGCTGCCTCCGAGAGAGGAATCAGTTCATAACTCCAGCTAGAATGCCATTACAACATGTAGGCGTTTGAAGACACAAGTACATACAAAATAAGATCAAGAAAAAACGATTTGCAGTCACTGTACTAGACAGAGATGGACTTATTTGAAAAATAAACATTTATTTTAATACAGTTTATTTTGTAATTTGACTGAACGGACTTGCAGTGGGTCAGAGTTAAATGTTTCCATATTAAACACATGCTCCACTTCAAACATAATCTGTATTTTTTATTGTTAACAACTAATCACTTAATCATGTTTTACTAATAAGCCTCTTAGTTTACTGTCATATGGACACCAGTGCATGGGTCTTTGGGGAGATTGTAGTGGGAGAACAACAAATTGCCAACAGTTTTCAAGGCGATGCTATACAGCTATAGGCCTGACCCTCTTGAAACTAAAGGACTGTCAGCGTCATCCTCGGAGACCCATTAACACCATGCAAACATGGATCGCTCTATATTTCTGCTAGAGCGCAAACGGTGAAGGTCAGAGGATCAAAGGCTTTTGGCTGACATTCCTTGATGACTGACGAGCCCTCTTGGGTTCCATTGATTAGCCAATGAGAGGGAAGGGTGGTGACATTGAACAGATGAAAACAAACTGACTTATCCTGCCTCAAATGCAGAATTGCCTTTTGGGGGGCCCAGGAGGCATGGACAGACTCAGAATCTCTTATGAAACAATCCACTTAATCTGACGTATTTTTAGGGATTCTCCTTGTTATAAAGCAGCTAACATTCCAAAACGCACATACCCTGAACATTGCGTCAACAAAAATATCCTTAAATAAACTGCTAAAACTAACATGACACTGAAGAACTTTACATTACATTAATGTATGCCGTATTGATTGTGCATGCATTTGTAGAAGCACCCTGACATTGCTAGCACTGTTCTCTCTAGTGTAATGTATGTGATTGAATATAGACAAATATTCACTTTTTCTTTCCCCCATAAGTGCTTTTAATCAAGTAATTCATTAGGGAGATATACCCTAGAGGTAAAGCTGTGATTTCAATCACTTGTGAAATAGTTAGCACATGTTGGTTTATACAGTTTTGCCTTGTACAACGTATACAATTCAGTTCAGAAGGAATATACACAATAATAGTTTGGTTAACAACTAAACTGAGATATTTTCATTTACATTTGTGCAGGTTAGAACACAATCATTTTACCACATGGGAGTACATGTAACTGATACATATGGTTAACATTTTTTATTTATTTTTTTATCTGATTCAAGCACCTGGGTAAATAAAATGTCGCCCATTATTCAAACAAGTATTTACTGTAGGAAAAAATGAAAAACAAAAAGCAAAACCATTATGAAAGCAAGCTGTCCATTACATCTTCCACTTTCTAACTGACAGAAAGTCATCTGGTAAGAGGTCAGAATGGATATAAAGTGGACATGGTGATTTGAAGATGTGGGGAGTGAGAAAACAAGTGGAAATGTTGGAACAGCACAACATGAAGGCATGTTAATGACTATGTGTTCCCCAGACCGGCTTCCGCTCTGACACACACACACAAACGCACACACACGCACACACACACACACACACACACACACACACACACACACACACAGAAAAAAAATACACTGATTTTGACATCTGGGAAAGATGAGAATGTCTAATCCGCATTAAGATTACCATCACAGAGTGGATGCAAGACACACACAGTGTGCACGCATGCATGTGTTTGTGCATTGGAAAGGTTGTGTTCTCATCAACGATGGTCAAAATAAGGCCCTTGAGCATTGCTTGGGATATATAATTGGGATGAGGCATCCAGCCTTACCAGTGATTGATGTATGACCTCAAAGCCTGTAATTAAACTACCAAATTCATAGTCAGAGGCATATCAGATAACATACGGTATACAGTAGCGGCCTATGTATATGCCTATGTATGGCAAAAGGAATCCATTAATATACAATTGAACATTTGAACAGTGTTAGTACAAGTATTTTGCTGTATATGTATACAGTATAGCCTACTGTAGCCTAGGCCTAGCCTGTTGTAACTATACTCACTACTACCCAATACTCACTTTGTGACACAGTCCATTGGATAGTGTTAACAGTCGTTGCCTCCGACTGGGCATAGACCTCTGGTCAATATTGAAACTATTGGACAGCGTAGAACCAATCGGCGTTGCTACAACTGTTTTGGTCACCTCGTCTAGCTTTACCACCATCTAGTTAGTTCCCAGACTATACATGTAGTCTCAACTAATAACATTGAGCTGAGGGCAACAGTCGAGCAGAGCCTGCCAGACTATAGACTAGGCCGACAATAACGTGAAACTCATGCTTGAATTAAGAAATTGTGAACAAATAATTATTTAAACTATTTGAATAGGCTAAATTAGCCTTTGGTTGAGACATCCATCCATCCATACATCCATCCATCCTTTGAGATGGCATTGAGACATATGCCTGGCAATGTTTTGCTCATATTGAGCACTGGTGTTGTTCGGTGAGTGCAGGTGCTGCTTAGATGAAACTAAGACATTTAACAAAAACACGATTAATTGCTCTACACTTATTTTTAACCAGATCCTAAATGCATTTCGTGAATAGGGTCTGTACACATTCAATCAGGAATGGTTTGCAGGCCACACACAGATGAAAAACAAGTTAATAATGATATGAATAACCAGAATACAGTGTTTGTTGAAAAGCAAAACTATTTGGAAATGCAAATTATCCAAAACTCTCCAGCAATAGCCACACCCACACATGTATATTATATAGAGCAGCTTCTAAGATACACTATTTCCCATACAATATCTTTAGAGCATAGGCCTGCACACGGGATGGAACAGGCATGTTTTTTGGTCTACGACTGCCTTTGAAGTATTAGGATCACATAGGATCAGGACCATGTACTGATGTATATGGTCCTGCTGTACGTTCATCTGTAATTGTAACACATTGTGTTATTAAATCAAATGTTTTTCTTTTGCATTTCCATTCACTAGAATGTAATCATTCTGTAATGTAATCATATCATTACAGTATTCACTCAATGCAAGAATTTATTAAGATAATACAGTACAATAACTAACCAATTAGGGTGATATGTTTCCATGTATCCAAGGCTGACGAGAGATGACAGATATATAAACTACTACAGACTTACATTAGAAGTAGAAAAAACACAAACTTTAGTTTTTTATTTAGCTAGCTAGTTAGTTTACACGTCTAATATTAATTTACGCAGTGCTAATTGGCTTTTGCAAGCAGTAGTTTATTATATTTTCCAATGGTATTGATTGCTTTGGTTGAAATGCCTGGGCTAAAGCTTATTCCACTTTGTGAATAATGTGTGTACATGTTAGAAAGGTGAAGCTTGGTAGGACATGGCAAGAGGGCAGATCATATTTCCTGTGTTCTGTTGATAAATAAATATAGGGTTTGATTGCGTTTCTCTATTGCTAACATGATTACATGCTATAACCCTGGACAGAAGTCCAGGGTTATACCAGGGTTTGGTTATTATATGTGGGATAATTTACAGTTGTGTTGTTAGTTTTGCTATTGTGAATAATTTGTATTGCTTCTACATCTACAGCAAGCTTAGACAGAAGGCTGTGTGTTGGAATGTTGTGTGCACATCTGTTGTATTTTTACTTTTTTTTTTTGTCAAGAAATACAGCCTGCATGCTGATGTTTGTGTTGCATGTGGTTTAATAGATTTGCTTTATTCAATTTCCAGGCAATTTGTATGTCTTAAATGCACACGTCAACGCCAATATGCCACAGTAGCCAGTTGGCAGCAAGCATTGTTATAGACAAAATGTTAATCCACTACCACATAAATAGAGAAGTAATTGGCGGGGTACACCATAGCGAGCTTCACAGAGATTCTTTCTCCAGAATGGCAAGTGTCAGTGGGCCAAACCTTATGACTTGCAGTGAGAAATACTGATTACTGGTTTTGCAGATTTTGAAGCATCTTTGAAGTCTCTCCGGTTTTGAATACTGAAATGGATAATTGGACTTCACCACTCTTCGAACACTATTGGACCACAAATCACTGTTTAATACACATCTCTGTCGTATTACCCGAGCCAGTATGCTACCTGGAAACATCAAAACTCACATTGTGGACAACTACTTGTAGCACTACTTGAATACTATTTGGAATGTTTTCTTCTGTGCTCACTCAGGTGCCATGCTCAAGAGCACTGTAGTTTGCAGGCCCAGTAGCTCTAAAAGAGCTTTATTGAACTGAACAGTTCAATAAAGCTGTTGGTTTATTCAATTGAGACAGTTCTCACAATGTAAAATACCACTAACAACCACTAACTTATCAGCCAATAACATAGAACTTGGTGTATTTTTTAAGACTGATATCAATATTAACATTAGCTATGGGTCGGTAATTCTTCCACTGACCTATCACAGAGGAACACATGACAGTGGTTGATACAATGAGGACAGGGACCCCCTGCTGATTTGAATGTTTTGAGAAGTCTGTCAAGTCCATTAGACAAAGCAGTGAGAGACATCAAACCAAAAACGTGTAAATCATCAGTATATCTGTCACTGTGTAGGTAAACACAGCACTGTACCAAAGAAAGATATGGAAGCAACACTCAGAAACGTGGAGTGAAATGGCCTAGTCTTGTTAGAAAGTATAGGCAATTCATCGATCCATCCATCCATCTTCTCCCGCTTATCCGGAGTCGGGTCACGGGGGCAGCAGCTTCAGCAAGGGACCCCAAACGT
>JAODTR010093286.1:0-13794 GCA_025399935.1 Amblyopsis rosae | reverse complement strand
ACGTAGTGGTGCCCCCTTTATTCCATATAATTATGAAATATGAATTATGGAAAATATCCAAAACTCGTAGGTTCACAGACACTACACAAACATGTTCTGTCCATTGTGCTGGACACTGCTCATTGGTCAACATGTTTTGGCGAATCTGCAGTTGGGTTTCAGGACTGACCAACCGTGGAGGAGATAAACAATATCTATGTAACCTAACACTAAAAAGGTGTATGCGTGGTTTAGGCCTCTAAACTGAATTACATATAGGCTACCCATTCATAATAATACACGTGATATGAACAATTATAAAACGGTGTGATTCTAATAATTAGACAGAATGATATGTATGTTTCCCACAACACTAATGGGTAGGAAACCAGATAGCATGTGTGGGGGAGAAGGGAGAGAAGGATGGGGGAGGGTCATACCATAAAGCTCTCCGTCTGCATCATCAGGCTCCTCTGCCTCGGTGCACACCTGGGGCTGGTTCTTCACCTCCAGGTTACGGCTGAGCCAGCTGGTCTGCTCCAAGGAGGACCCTGCGACACCCCCCACCGCCTCCAGGATACGCTGGGTCACTTCCTGCAGGAGGGAATGCTCAGTGACAGCATGGACTTCTGGAATTACGGCCAAGCTGCTCACGGTGACTTGAGATCGTTTCCCAAAATTAAAAGCAAGCCCAGCTTGTTGTAGTTCACAACTAATGGCTGAAAACACCTAGCTTGTCTCTGCCCGACTGTTTTCACGGAGATTATAGAAGCCCTGTTCACTTTAACGTTTTCACAGCTGATGGTGCAATCAGGGCGGGTAGTGTGGTATTCTGGTAGAAGTAGATAAGGCGATCAACACAGTTATAGCAACCCTAAATGGTTAAACGGTTTCAAAGATCAGTTGCCCAATAGGAGGCAACGAAAGAAAACTAAACTAAACTAAACCCTTCATTCATACTATGAGACAGGGCTGCCTGGCTCTGTGCAGCGGCACACACTGTTCACGAGCATGCAATCGTCACCTGCAGGTCCCGAGTGTCCTTCTTGTTGTCCAGGTTGGGCAGCCGGTTGACACAGTCATCGAGGATGCTGTGAGGCAGAACACACGAGACGTCTCATTGACAACTTCATAATCGGCTGTGCGTCACCTCTGGCACATTGGATCTACGCATGCAAGCGAAGACACACCCTAGCAGCAGGAAGTGTCCAGGGGCCGCTAGGTTGAGCTGGACCGACTCTCGCAGGAGGCTGAGGAGAGGAGCGATGTTTTCCTGCAGGGTCTGCGCAGACACGCTAAGCAGAAAAACCACAGAGACGAGCGGTGAGATACAGTAAACGTGTGGCCTTGCACTGTGTGTGCACTGGAGTGCTGTTGTCCCCCTACATACCTCTGGATGTAGGCGTAGCTGAACTGCAACATGGGAATGTCCACCAAAGTAGACTTCTGATAAAAGGCACACAAATTAATATAGTTAACGAAAAAGTCACAGAAAAACAAAACAAGATTAGAGCAGGTGTGTGTGTGAGAGGGAGTATGTATGCATGCGTGTGTGTGTGCGCATGTGTGTGTGTGTGTGTGTGTGTGTGTGCACGCACGCACGCAGAAAGACAAATCAAGATTAGAGCAGGTGTGTGGGGGAGGGAGTATGTATGCATGTGTGCGTGTGTGGGTAAAACAAGATTAGAGCAGGTGAGAGAGATAGAGAGAGTGTGAGTGAGTGAGTGAGTGAGTGAG
The DNA here is from genome assembly GCA_025399935.1 of Amblyopsis rosae. Classification (NCBI taxonomy): domain Eukaryota; kingdom Metazoa; phylum Chordata; class Actinopteri; order Percopsiformes; family Amblyopsidae; genus Amblyopsis; species Amblyopsis rosae. The sequence goes on along the minus strand of JAODTR010093286.1, from coordinate 12,078 downwards.
TGAGTGAGTGAGTGAGTGTGTGATTTCCATCTTTTTATCAGTCCTGTGAACGGGCGGGGTGGGAAATAAGTAACTATCAACGAGAGCGGGTGGGACAGGAAAAATAAAAGGATGTCGCAATTGCTCTTGATATATTAACTGTAGAGTGCTACAAAAAGCAATATCCAACACCACATCACACAATTCCTAGCGAACAATCCCTGTTGTCTCAGCGAGCCAAGAAATTGAAGCAGTGCTGAGCTCGGCTTCAAAACGAGCATGGGAGGGAGAAAACTATTGCCAAATAGCATTATATATTGGGTTTGTATGAAGTTGTCCCTGTAATTTACCATTATGGGCAAATAAAGACAATGTTAGTCTATCATATTCCCCTGTTTTGCAACATGAATGTCCTCTGCCAGTCTAATAACTTTAACTAAGGTGATCTGCACTATGGTTGTAGAGATGGTACAGACTTTTTATAGTCGACAGAACTCTTGCTACAATTTTGTGACGTGTGCTACAAATCTATCAACCTCTCGAGATGGTCAAATGACTACTACAGTTCTAATGTTGAAATTCTTGTAATACACAAAAAAATAAATCAAAATAAATATTAAAGTAACATCGACTTTCATTTTAATGCTGTTTTATTTAGTCCTAGCCATACATTTATAAATTAGGCTACTAGTCCAAGCAGCCATCTTCAATTTAATATAGAAAAATACAGCCGCTTGTCTGTCTGTCTATATATATAAAGACGTGAGACAATAGTAATTTTTCTTGGATTGGGACAGGACAACAGTTGTTTTCAAAGACAAGTCATGTGACAGGGCCGGGACAGGAAAACGTTGAGGGAGTGGGGCAGGAGTGCAAATCCACTCCCGCGTCATGCTCCAGTGTGCGGTACCCGGCACCTTCGTACCTGATCTCCTTTGATCTGATGCGGCTTCTTCACCACCTCCTTCACCAGATGTAGTATGGCCTCGGTACGCAGCGAGCTCAGCGATTTAACCAGGTCCACTATGGTGTGGCGAGCCTCGCTGGCCACAGGCAGTACCTAGCAGGAAGACAGGAGGGTGAGGACACCACAGCAGGGCCGGCTGCTGTGCTGGGAGGAGTCTGCTGGGACCGGCTCAGAGCTTCTCAGAGGTCTGACCTTGTTTTTGGGCCTCCTCTTGCTCTTCCTGATGCTCCACACTGCTCCCACCGAGGCCATGAGCTGAACCCCGTATTGTCCTGTCAGCGGGACCAGGAACTCCAGAATCCTCTGTCGCAGGATCTACAGTGTGTATGCACAAACAGTATGTGTACACCAGTGTTGGGCATTAACTAGTTACCAGTAATTAATACTGTAATATTATTACTTTTTTCAGTTACTACTAGTAGTATAAGTAATTATTACTATTTCCAAAACGGTAATAATGTTACAATTACTAATCCAGGTAATCCTGCATTACTGCGTTACAAGACTGAGATTTTTGGTCCTAGCAAATTTAGGGTAGACTAATTGAACCAACCTGTCAATCATCTGGTTTGAGAGGCTGCAATGTTTTCACTTTGGGTGATTGTTGACTCCTAAGGTTTATTGTTGTTCCAATAAAGAGGGGTCAGTTCTAATATGAGCTGGCCACACAGGTTGTCATTTTCGAGAAGGGGTGAGGCTTGATAGTGATTGTGAAAGTACTATAGTAGTGTGTATGTATATATATATATATATAAATAAAGTTATATTATTACTTTTTGAAGGAGTAATAAGTACATTGTAACTTATTACAATTCCTGAGTAACTTGCCCAACACTGGTGTACACACACAAAATATGGTCAATAAGTCATGAGGACATTCATCTGCAATCTACATCACATGCATGTCAGGACAGGCAATCGCACCTTGGTGCTCCTGAAGTAGACAGAGGTGGAGGTGTGTTTGCTGCCCTGGGTGGATTCAGAGCCCCTCTTCTGGGACTCCTCCCTCCTGACAACACCCCATAACAGCGTCATGCTACTGAGCATGTGCGGTAGCGCCTCCAGCACAGCGTTGCGTGCGTTGCGGACGTCCACGGGATCGCAAGCCACCAGGGACTTTTTAGATAAGAGAGAAGAGGAACCAAAGCAAACAATAGCCTAATTTCTTTCCTACCTCTATTCAAATGTGTATGCATTTGTTTACTCACTCTCTTATTGTCCAGCAAGCAGTGGTGTGTGATTGTGGTTAGACCTTCCAGTAAAGTCAAAGGGTAGTCCGGGGCGATGTTCTCCCTCCTACCGCTGAGGCTACCACAGCGGGGAAACACACACACACACACACACACACACACACACACACACACACACACACACACATCAGGTAAGACATCTGGAGAAAAACGGTTTGCATTAGAACTCGATAAAACCAAAAACATCCCTCCCTTTGACGCCATCGAGCGCTCCCTCAGAGGATCCGCCCCACACATAAGGCATATGATGCAACATAGCATCAGCTTTATTCAAATCAATTAGTAGAGCAGAGGCTTTTCTCTATGGAAAATATGTTTTCACTCTTTTCTACTGCAAGAGTGGATATCAACTGGCTCTCCTGGTTCACAGGTTCGTCCAATCACCTGCCAAGTATTGTTTGAAAGCACCAGCCCTTTCAAAAACCTCAATGGACGGCTCCCCAGATGGATGTGTCTAACATACACAGTACACAGATACAATATCTGGCGTGTAAGGTTAGTGTAGAACTATTTGTTACGCACGGCGGAGGCTAAGCTAGCTTTGGCACACAACACATATTTAACTAGCCATAACCGCATGCACGTACAGGCCCTCACCTCTGGGCGGCCTTGCCGTCGTGCTCGTACAGCTTCACCAGCTCGTCCAGGTTCCTGCAGATCTGCGTGATGATGGGCGCCACGATGATGCCCAGCGAGCGTCCCAGGTAGGGCAGGGCGGAGCACAGCAGCGCCACCCAGTGGGGGTGCATGGCGTAGCCGTACTGGGGCTGCAGGGCGCGTGCGGCCGCCGACACGAACATCCCCTGGGCCGTGATGGGGTGGCTCTGCACGTACTGCGCCGCCTTGATGGACTGCTGGAAGAGGACCGCCGTCTGCCACTCCCTGGCCAGAGGCGTGCTGGCCGTGGGCGCCTCTCGCGCCTCCTCCAGTTGCCCTGGCGACGTTCCTCCTCCGGTCGCCCCGGCGGCGGGCCACACGTTGTACTCCAGCACGATGAGCGCCAGGAGGAGCTTGAGCAGCTCTATCTGCAGGGGGTAGTGCTCCTGGCCCCCGGCCGCTCCCAGGTTCAGCAGGCTCTCCTCGGACAGGGCGCCCGGTTCGCCCAGCAGCTCCAGGCCCCGCGGGGCCGCCTTGTCCGGCGACCTCTGGCTGACGTACATGGAGGCGGAGAGCGCCAGCAGCGCGTACTGCTGCACCTTGCAACCACTCAGGAGCCGGCGGACGGGCTCCAGGCCGCCGTCCCCGTCACGTGCCGCGTGGCTCAGCTCCGCCACCAGCCGCGTCAGCACCTCCACGCTCCGCACCTGCACCTCCCGGTTGCCCTGCAGGTCATGCGGCGCCAGGCTCAGGTAGGACGGGTAGTGGGAGCGCAGGAAGCGCAGGCACAGCGACACCAGCAGCTCCAGGAGCAGCGCCGGGGTCGCTGACGGGGCCGGGGAGGAGGGAGGCGGGGAGAGCAGGCGCCCGTAGAAGCCCCTGCCCTCCTGGGCTTGCTGGTGACGCTGCAGCAGGTTGGACACCAGGTTGAGGTGGGCCGCCGAGCTCGTGTCCAGGGAGGTGGTGGAGAGGGCAGCCACCAGGGGGCGCTGGGCGCTGCTCCTCAGCAGGCTGTCCAGCAGGTTCAAGCCCTGGAGGAGGAGCCGCCAGCCCCCGGCCACGGGGTAGAGCAGTGCGTGGCGGAACAGCGAGTCGATGGCCTCGCGCTTGTCGCGCTCCTGCTTCAGCAGGCGGGAGCGGGCCATGGCCTCCAGCTCCTCCTCGTCCTCCTCGCTGGACAGAGAGTCCGACACCTGCGTGTGCTCCGACTCCACCCTCCGCAGGCCGTTGACCGTCGCTGCTGCCGCCTCGTTGCCGCCGGCGACTTCTTCGGAGCACTCGGTGGACGCCTGTCCACCGCTGGTGTCTGCCGACTCTGTGTGTTCGCTCTCTGCCCCCCCCTCCTCCTCCTCCTCCTCCTCTTCCATCATCTCGTCCTCCTGGTGCTCCTCAACATCCTCCTCGCCATCCTCTCCTCCTGTCTCCTCGCTGTCACTACGGGAAACCGCCAGCCCGCCGGAAGCGGCTCTGGGTCCCTGCAGCTCCGGGTCGCTCTCCAACTCCGCCCACAGGGTTTCCCGGTCCACAAGGTTCATGTGGTGCAGGGTGGCGTCCTCCGTTGCCATGGCTACCCCAGACGGTCCGGAACCCTTTGAGGAACTGCGACTACGACTGCTGAGGACCTTCAGGTTACCTTCACAACAGAAACACACAATAGCTGTACAGTACAGATTAGTGGCACTATGTGACTGTCAACAAACCAACTGCTTGCTTACTAATGTGCTAATTAGATACAGTAAATGCAATTAGCACATTAGTAGGCATTTCCATTAAAGACAGTTTACATGCTAAATGTATACCACACGCGCACACGAGCACAGACACTCAGGCTCACACACACCAACACTCACTAGGGCCGGGTCTTGCCAAGGACCTCACGATACGATACGATGCGTATCACGACACACGGTCACGACACGTGTAACCATGCATTGCGATAGGATACATATTGCATTACTCAATTAATTTACTGAAATTGTAAAAATAGAGCTGAAAACATACTGCTGGTGTAACACCTGTAACTCAATATATCGATAGACAAATTGAGTCCAAATTATTTTATTAAATATTTCCATTCCAATGTAAAATAATGGTACACTGTCACTGAACTGAAATGTAGAATATCATGACAATTAATTGCATATTAGGTGTATACACACTGTCTGAAACTGCTATATGGAAACTAGCCTACTGCTCTACAGTGACATCTACAGGGGCAGAGGGACATTTAAGAACATTCTATTTTGGATATATATTCCATATCTTGATCTGTATATAAACATATATTTGTTTATATACAGATCAAGATATGAAATACAAATCCAAAATTAAGAAGAGAATTCAATAAATCAATTCATGTTATAGATAGATTTTATAAAAGGGCTGGAAATAAATACAATATCGTGGCAAAACATATCGCAATATCGATTTTTTTCAGCACAGCCTTATCACACACACACACACACACAAACACACACACACACATGCACACTGAAAAGGCGATGAGCAGTGATCGCTATACTGATTTGTGGTTGGGTTGTAGGTACAAGGTTGTTTTATATCCTTTATTTAGGCAACATGATCTCAATCCTCAACAGTGCACACATAGGCTTATAGTTGTCTATGTGTGTGTGTGTGGTTATGTAGATGCACGCACACAACACTGTTATTTATCAGAGAAAACAACAACACATCCTCACTGTAGCGAGTCCCAGGATTAACTAAATAGCGCTAGTTGTGGAGAGGCAATCCTACATGCTGATTGGTCGCTGGTGTGAAGGAAGGGGAGGGAAAGGTGGTCAGACCATTTAGGGCCTTGTTTACACACACACACACACACACACGATATACCCAGTCTGACCTGCGGTGAGGTTGTGCTTGATGCTCTGGATGGAGCAGCGCTGGGTGGACGGGTGCAGCAGCAGCAGCAGCACTGGCTCCAGGATGCGGATGATGTCGTTGAGGGACAGGGCCCTGACCAGCCAGCACTGGGCGGCAGCGCTCACCGAGCCGTCAGAGCCACCCAGGCTGTCCACCACCACACACAGGGACCTGGGGGAGACACGGGTCACGCACACTTTTGGTAAAGTCAGCTATTGCAGGCTAAATTTAAGCTAATTCAACAAATATCTCTCTCGCATTTCGCTACCTTAACGTTTTCTGTGCGTGTTGAAAAAACAATCTGATACTTCCACACAGCCCTGGCTCCGTAAATAGGAATATAAGCAAAGTGGCTAACAGCGCTCGTATCAACAAAGCTGTACCCCTACGCTTTGCTTCACAATGTGTTTCGACGTGTGATCTGTCGCTGCGGAGGACCGTGGAGCGATACTGTTTTGATTTGAACTCAAAGTTAGCAAAAATGTCTGACCCTGCCTTTAAAGGGTCAGTCAGTCACTCTGGAGAAAGCTTGTTGTTATCTCGACTCAAACCCTTAAAGGGTCAGTCAGTCACTCTGGAGAAAGCTTGTTGTTAGCTAGACTCAAACCCTTAAAGGGACAGTCAGTCACTCTGGAGAAAGCTTGTTGTTAGCTAGACTCAAACCCTTAAAGGGTCAGTCAGTCACTCTGGAGAAAGCTTGTTGTTATCTCGACTCAAACCCTTAAAAAGGGACAGTCAGTCACTCTGGAGAAAGCTTGCCATTTTGACTCAAACCAAAACTACTATTATTATTACTATTAGCAAAACTAAAACAACTCTCCCGTCAGTGTCATAGGGTGCTGAGAAGCTCAACCCCATACATTGGAAATACATTGTGAAGGCTAAGATATTGTTATTATTGTATTGATACTGTCTGCACCAGGGCTGTGTAGAAACACAAGATTACTATTCCAGCATGCACACAGAACAGACAGCAAGCAGACCATGAGTATTCGCTGAATTTGACCCAAAACAAAGATTACAATCACTGACTATACCTTTAACAAGCTGAGATAGCTTAGTTCTTAAGCATGCCCATTTTTTGGTTAACTTGGATAACAGAGGAAGGTAATATTTAACCTTTTGCATATATTTTATCTTGGCTTAATAATAATGTACGCCTAACCCTGCTCACATGTATCATGGTAGTTTTTACCTGCCATTTATAAGTTAACAGGACACACATAAAAAAATATGTCAAGGATATATTTACAGTATCCATTTAACAAGGGACCTCTATAACGTTATAGTTAGTTTTATAGCCTGTTGTTTGGAAACTGAATGACAGTAGTGCTCAGGAGGGGGGTTGTGACTTTGGCTTCAAGCGCCAAGAGGTGTGCCCGCATTGCAGCAAACAAGCTTGGGGATATTAGCGGGGATTATGGGAACGCTATAATGCAATTGCGGGTTTAATTTCAATATAACAGTTACAGTTCAATGATTGGTGTTAAAAGAGTTTTCATTATTCAGAGGAAAGATTTCTTGCAGAGAACACTGTACATTTTGTGGGAGAAAAGGGGAGAAGAACAAATCCAGTCAACATTTGATGTTTTACCAAAACAATCCACTTTGGCACACGCTTAACTGTTGTAACCCCACCCTAAAACCACCCTCACATCAACGTGAGTCACAGCTGCTTGATAGCACACAAACCTATCAAACGAACGGTTGAGGGACAAGGTCCTGTTGGTCTGGATTTCCCGGGTTAAGTGCCACAGAACTGAGAAGCGATGTAAGGCCTCTAGCCTCACAGCCTGGAGAAGGCAAACACAAGACAAGTTCTTCTGGTGAACCCCAAGGGCTTATTTGTTCATCTCATAACGGGTTAGGCTTGTTTGCTTGGGCCACTGGAAAAAAATTAATTTCTAGAGCATGTTGCATGTGTATTATAACCTTGTCTTTGTGCAGTAGTGCTTGACAGATGATGTCTTCACAGATGGATGCAGAGGGAGCGAGGCAGTGAAGTCGATAGAACAGCTCCACGCAGGAAATGTGTTGTTCTCTCCGCTCCATGTCAAGTTGGCCCCAAAGGACCTGGGACACCCGCTGGGTATTGACAGATGAAAAATAAAAAAGGAATGAACCAGCGCGTTGAAATACAGAATGCAATGTCGTGTATAATGTAAGATCAACTGAGATAGTAGACAGCATACATGTACCAACACGTGTGTTGTGTATGTGTAGGTATAGGCACTATTTTGTGTTAACTACAAGTAAGATAGTTACAAAGCTGTTGTACGTGCGCATTCATATCTTGTATGGTGTTGAGGCTTGACAGTAAAGAGACGTTAGCACAAATGTATTACGTCGTCCTGACTTTATTGTTCATATGTTCGTAATAGGTTACAAACATAACAACGTGCTAAGTAAGTATTGTGGCAGGTGAAAGTTAAGAGAGACATTACTTAAATTGCACGCTTATGCTCAAACAGAAGAGTTAGCGCGGGGTCACAACAGCATTCCAACCTGGTAGAAATCGGTGTCTTCCTCTATGGTTCTGAGCTCGGCAGGGTAGATGGGGGGCACAGTGACCATCTGCAGCCTGCCACTCAGAGGGTTGGAGTCAGACATCTGGTAGCGCTTGTGCTTGTCCTGGATGACCAGCGCCAGGGACTGGGAGTGGTTGATGAGCTCCAGCAGAGAAGCCACCGCTGTGTGCTGGACGCTGTAGTCTCTGGACAGGCAGCACAGAGTCATCAAGGACCTCAGCCACACCGGCAGGCTGTCCACGTCTCTGCCTGTGGCGGGAGAGTGCATTGCATCATTATTATGAAGTACCCATACATTTTATTTACATTTCAGAAAAGAAATATATAGAATATCATCTGAAATAAAACACTATGAAGACCAAGGCGCTTTCTACAAAGATGGTCTTTGCATCTTGAAAACAGTGTAGTCCACTGAAAAGTGTAAGTGTGGGACTTTTGCCAATCTGAATGTCAGCATATGGATGAATTGTAAGGAAAGAGAGAATTACTATTACTAATTGTGCAGATAATAAAGACACCAACCCATTGTGTAGTTAAAGTTCTACAGGATATTTTAAACATGAATATAGCAGCAAGCAGCAATTTAAATATCTGCGGCTGACCTGTGCTGCTGAACATGTGTGTGTACAGGGCGTGGCACTCCTCTTCACTCAGGTACACGGGGAAGGTGGTACACTCCAGCAGCAGGTGGCAGATGGCGGTGAAGGCCTGTCGGCAAGCCTCGGTGACCTCAGCCCTGCCGCGGGGCATGCAGCCGGCCGCCCAGGGCACGCAGCCCGCCTGGACCCGCCCGCCCTTCTTCCGCTCACCGCCGTCCGAATGCTGGGAATCGAGTGAGAAGCTGGGCTTTGCTCGGCCAGGCAGCTCCGCCGGTTTGTCCTTGCTGTCCGGGCCACCGGGGCCGGCGAAATCGGGCCTCTGATTAAGAGCGAGAGAGGCGAGGTCGGGCTGCAGCACTTCCTCTGGCTTGCAGACATCCTCTACCTGAACCAGCAGATACCTGCAATGCATGAGAGAGACAGAGCATGAAATACAGACTTGCAGCTGTAACTGCTGATGAAGAGGCTTCTACATAGTACTGAGTTAAGGGCTTGAAGGTTTTTGGTAACAAGTTTCACCTTTACATTATGTATTATTGGGTATATATAAACATTTTCTGCAGCTAGGTAGATGTGTGTGTGTTGTTCATAGCGATGCATGGGGGTGATTGGGGGGGTCTGAGAGTGATCTGACAGGTCACCTTGTGGTGATGAAGGCCAGGATGTCCAGCAGGTGCTGGTTCATGGTGTCCACACTGCCCCCCTTCCTCCACACCCCGTCGCCCTCCTTCCTAGTGGAGCAGGCCCCCTCTGGATCCTGGCCCAGGGCCGGCAGGAGGTGCTGCTCCGACGGGGAGGCGCTGACGCCCAGGCCGCTGTCTTCAGAGCGTAAGGGGGTGAGCACACCCTCCGCCTGCTCTCCCTCCACGCCCCCGTTCACAAATCCGTTGCCGACGACAACCTTGTTCCCTCTGTCCTTGTGCTCATCCTGCGTACAGCAGGAAGCACGACACACACACACACACACACATTACAGGCTCCATCTCCACCAAAGGCATATTGTGTGTGTGTCTGGCCACAATGAACGACAATGAGAGTTACAGGCCTCTGTAAGACACGGGCACGTGCTCATTGTCCAATCATGTGCCTCGCTGCACGTACAGTACATGCTTACGCTACATGACAGCGCTGTGCTAGATGTCCGTCTACGCACTAAGCCTTTCAAACGCGGCAGGCGAAGAAGTGGCTAACCTGCCCGGTAGGCCCCGCCTCCTGTTGCTCCACCTGCGCCTTCTCCTCCTCCTCCTCCTCCTCCTGTGCGTGTTCCACCGTGGCCTCCACGTCCAAGAACGCCACGGGCATCTGGATCTTGCTCAGAACCTTAAAGCAGGCGCGCGCTGCATGCGTGAGCTCGGCTAGGTCCACGGTGGCCATGTGGGCGCACAGCGCCCGCAGCATGCAGCTCAGCATCTCCGGGAGGAACTGGGACTGGATGTCTGCATAGAGCTCCTGCTGGGACAGACGCTGTGGTCAAACATGTGGCGCTGCGTGGAAGACATTTTGTGCCTGTGCATGTCAAATGTTAGTCGAATTGATGTGGTATAGGGGATCATTTCCACTATCAATGAAATAAGGAAGCCCTATATAAGATGTACTAGGGCTGCTCTCTGTTAAACTGTTTATAGAGATGTATAGAGATATATATGTATAGCTTTGAAACCTTTTGTACCGTTGTTAAATTGACCTTTCTGCTTCTGCAACAGATAATTACGTTTTATAGTATCCAGCATTATGTTTGCAAAAGCCAGTTTGTATGTGTGTAATGTGCATGAAGTAGATACTGAACGATTGAGAATTAAGTGGATTTATCACAATTACAACTATACACCCACATACTGTGAGAATATTTATCATATTTACTAAATGTTTATTTCCATGCTGATTTCAAATAGACCAACCATCGCAGCTCCATCCTGCACTCTTTATTATGGTCACTGGGGTGTGTGTGTGTGTGTGTGTGTGTGTGTGTGTGTGTGTGTGTGCGCGCTGTTTACCAGAGGTAAAACATCTATTAGGAATATGATGAGTGTGGACATCTCTGTGACAGAGGGAGAGGGGTGGCTGCGGTCCTGACTTGGAGGGATTGACGGGTCATCTGGGTCACTGTGGACCAGAGCAGGGAGAATGGTTGTTTGCACATACAGAATTAGCTACAGACCACCAGGCGCACAACTTCAAAACATAGCAGCCCGGATGCATTATGACAGTAAGGTAAAGTAATGTGTGGGGATTTCACAAATCAAATTATTGTTCCAGGAAAGACACTGACATCCAGTCAGCCAATCGCAAGAGATCACCTGACTCACTTAGCCAATTGTGACGCCCCTGGCCTCACCTGAGAGCAGTACAGAAGCGGCGGGTCATGTAGTCCCACAGGTACTCGCTGTTCACGGAGCTCATCAGCATGTTCACCGACTTTATGATCTCAGACGCGTTCTTGTTCTCTTTGATCTTACTGCTCAAGAAACACATTCCTCATTACCGCCATTAACCCATTGATGTAACATGTCTGTGCTTCTAAAACATGTGTAACTAGGCTAATAAATAACACTGTAGGCCTAACAAATAATCAAAATAATGCCTATGGTTTTAGAAAGCATTTTTAGAGGGCTCCTTCGGTCTTAATGGGCTAAAACGTTTCCTAGAAAAATGTGCAGATTCAAGATTCATTTGTTACTGAGCGGAAAGAACTTAACAGCCTTAACAGAGTAGTTATATATATATATATATATATATATATATAATTCATATCTCATATCTCACATTGTAAAGGCTGTTTCAAAGCACTGTGTTTTAATATTTTATTAAATGTCATTGTACCAGTAGTTAAGTCCATCTACCTGGCCATTTGGTTGCTTGTGAAGGCTGAGGTGAAGCTGGCTTCCTCCCCAAGCATCTCCCAGCAGTAGCTGTAGAATGCCCGGACCACCTCCAGCAGAACACTGCTTAACACTATGGGACCTAACAAGGAACACAGAGGACCCAGTGTATCATACACATTACCGAGGCCTGTAACTGGCTTTCATCAAACATCAGTTAAATTATCAGTTCCGCAGATGTACATTATGCAGCCATGCGCTTCTGCAAACATCTGATTGTCCCTCTGAAACCAATGCTTGTCTCTAGCAAACACAACTGGCCAATAACACAAACCTATGGATAAATGTAATATATTTATATAAAATATATTATAACAGGATGTAATATCCATCCATCCATCTTCTCCCGCTTATCCGGAGTCGGGTCGCGGGGGCAGCAGCTTCAGCAAGGGACCCCAA
>JAODTR010093275.1:0-13795 GCA_025399935.1 Amblyopsis rosae | reverse complement strand
TTGGGGTCCCCTGCTGGAGCTGCTGCCCCCGCGACCCGACTCTGGATAAGCGGATGAAGATGGATGGATGGATGGTACTGTAGACACATATTTGAATTTGTATTGTGTCACAGAGTACACGTATGATGTTTGTCTATTTTAAAGATAATTGTTCAATGCAACGTCACAGTTTATTGTAAAACTATAAAGTAATATTTAGTTTTGTGTGTAACCGCTCAGTGAACTACAGCTTTCGTCTCACACAATATACGTCACCAAAACAATGCTTTATTCGGCTCGTGAGTTGTGGCGCGAGAACGTCATGACGTCACTTCCTCAACTTATGGGTTTGTAGTCTAAAATGACGTATTTTCACAGTCTTATACTTTAACAAAATGTATGACAACCTGCTACTTTCTTTACTCAATATTTAGTTTTTTTAAATAGACAAATATCATACAGTATGTGTCATCATGTCATCATGTCACAATTCAAACGGGATCAAAACATTTTTCGATTCTTTTTCGAACTGCGGTCCCATAATGCGGCAGTGACTTAGGCTCTCTATGATGATCCTAAAATCCTACTGTATAGCTAATCGTCATTGTGTGGCACCTGCGCAGGTGTCCCAGGAGAGCATAGTGAACAAGATGAGCCCATCCAACCTGGCCTGTGTGTTCGGCGTGAACCTGGTGCGCCCCCTGCAGGGCTCTGTGTCGCTGAGCGCCCTGACACCCATCAACGTCTTCACAGAGCTGCTCATCGAGCACTACACTGCTGTGTTCGGCTCCCACTGCCCGGCCGGCCAGGTGTTACCCTGACCCGGGACCGGGACCCCCCCCACACACACGCTATGACGACGTTCTGGTTTTGAATGCTGAGAAGGCAAAAGCTACTAAAGCCTCTTTAACACACCTGGCAACTCTTTGTTACCAGATCACTGGTTCACTGGTCGCTGGTAACACTGGTTTTCATTGTTCGGGACTCATAAACATTATGTGACAAAACGAACTCCCTCTTAAGTATAGGGCTGCTACTGTATTGTGTGTGTTGGGGTGGCTTATTGTGGAATAATAATAGGTCACACCTATAACACTTCTGACACATAACAGAGGTAGTTCTGTTAGTTTTCCAAGAATAATATGCTGAGATCCACTTGGCAGCAAAGAATGTATAAATATTGCTTTTCACTGATGATTACTATATTTTCTGTGTTGGTTCACATACCTACAGCAGGTGCTTAAACACAATTTGATCAGAACATTTTGTGTATTTATGAGTAAAATCATAGCGTACTACGGTATGTTCCGCAGTCTTTATGTACTGTATCATAAACATAGAGAAAAACACTCATGCAATATTTGTTCTTGACTTTTGTTTATTAATGATTCAATTTTTCATAAGAACTTGGTACAAAAAAGTGAGACTACTCTTTACCATTTACCAACTTCCATCAATCAACTTTTAATGCATCAGAAAGGAAAAAACTACATTGGCATATTTAAGACAAACACTTTCCTATACACGCTATCCACTGGACAGTCCCTTAATGACAAAGAAATAAAACTACTTCAACAGCCAACAGACATTTTTCATCTAAATCCACCATGTTGTCTTGTCCTCAAACCTCGACCAGCTCCTCATGGCAAAATAATACGTTCCTTTTAATTCTCCTTGTCGTTTACCAGCCAGCACCTCTTTACACAAGGTGTGTGATTTCAGTTTTGTGATAAAATAATACGTTAAACATTGTAAGCTAAGAAACAATGCATAACTGGCAAAGCAATAGAAAAATCTAATGTTTTTTCTTTAGTTTTATTGTTCCTTGATAAAACAAATATTAAAAAAATGTTTAAATTCTTATTTTTCTTTTCTTCATTTGTTCAAATGTTGTCATTGTTTATTAAAATAGATCTGTTTCAGTAAGTACTGCACAGTTTCTCCCGGAGAAGATTCTGGAAATGGGTGACGAGAGGCTGTGACAAATGCCTTTGGGTGGGCGGGGGGGGTGAAGATGTAGGTGGGAGGGCAAATAGACGGCGGGTGTACCGTTGATGCAATACGGAGCACTGATCCAATCTCTTATCCACCTCATCCATCCTGGAATCTAATTCCATTTGGACCAGCTCTCCCAGACACTACGCAGTGTCCTATAAACTCTGGTTCCCATGGGCCGTGCAAGCAGAGTGCATGATATGCATCACATAGTGTACATTCTACCACCAGTAGCTGCATGGGCCCTTTGTGAAGCTCAGTATGAATGTTCTCCCTCCAAAATAGACCAGATTGGTATAATCCTTGTGGCAGTGCCAAATCAAAATGGCCATCATAGTTTCCATTTCATAATAATCAACCATTATTTGTTCACTTTTTAAAGATAAAATAAGGCAAATGATAAATATCTATCTAATTAGTAATGTACACAATTTGACAAGCGCGATTTATTTTTGTTAATTGTTTTATGAGAATTTGTGTCAATTCATGGATATGAAAAGTGTTTTACAGTGTATATACAGTAATTCAGTCCAGAGTTTAAATCACCTGGGTGACTGCTCTCTTTTCAAGAATAAGATAAAAAAAAGATGACTTTTCCTCAGCGAGAGTAGAACATTAATTTACATTGCTACTGAATTCAAAATTATATTGCTTGACGGCTATCTGTTAAGATTCTTCATAGCCCTAACCCAGAGCCTACAGCCTTGGCAACGTTTTGCTTTCACTGACATTTACCCTTTTGTCATTCTGTTTTATGGCAGCCATATTGTTTTATGATAATGGTACATCGTAGTATGAATGGTGACCGTCAAGCACGCCAACTCCATTCCCTATGATAAAGGCATTTTTTTTTTTTTTTATTAATGTTACGTTTGTTCACGTTTGTGCATTTTTAGGTTGCAATGTAGCTTCCTGCAACTAAGTATTTGATACGCGACTCTAAACATGATATCATAAAACAAATAAAAATCACAAGGTTTTGTTTTTCAGAACCTCTCTGGACCAGCAGGAAGACAAGCTATATGTTAAACACCAAGTAGAGCAAGATACCAACATCTAGGTTTGGGAAACAGGGCAGCCCAGAAATGCTAAACGTCCTAGAGAGTGCCATCTTTTCCTACCTGGTCCATACATACATATGCACACACGTACATGCGCACACACACACACTAACTGTTGCAGATGATCCAGTTTGTGGTTGACAAAAACCTATAAAATGATACAACTAAGAAACCCTGGATTAAACTACTTGAGGCAGTGTTCATTTGTACTGTCTTAACATAATTCCATAAACAAAGTGAATATAACAGGCTCATGGCTGTAAAATGTTCAGTTGTGAAACAATGCGATTGAGTAAAAAATAAAAAATGAAAAAGCCAAATATATTAAAAATAAAAAAGGCAGGAAAAGCACTACAGAGGTTGTTGATATTGTGTTCCCAGTACAAAAACACAAGGTTTTTTTTGGCATATTTTCTATACTGGTAAAGGGTAGAAGGAAATGGGCTAAATGTGATAAATTCCACATTTACACAAACTCGGATGGTCCTTATTGAAATGTCCATTTTTGAGTGCAACGGCAAAAAAAGGAACATCTTGGGCTAGATAATTCATAATCCAGTATAGTTGAGAGAAAAAAAAAACCTGCAATAATAATACAACATATGTACAATGATCCCCTTGAATACTCCCAACGTACATTTATCAACAGGCGTCAGCATGAAAATACTAAAATCTCCGCTAGAAATGCTAATTTCTGTACTTACTGTATCTTAAATACTTTTTTCCTCTGACTTTTAACTATATTAATACTGAAAAAAAGTTATTCTCTGTTGTTTGAAGGCTCGTATGCGTTTTACGTACATACACAATGAAAACATTTCCCTCTCCCCTCTTTCACCTGAATTATTATGGCAAACATTGTTCATAGGCGAATGAGAGCAAACATCTACTCAGATATAACAATGTACAGTCCTCCCAGGTTTATTACACCATTGTTTATGTAACTACAACTACTCTAATGTTCTCTCTCACTATATGCAGAACAATAATTGTACCTTTTTTTTCTCCTTTTTTGTATGTTTTTTTTTAAAGAAAGGAAATATCTTTTGGGCCACATGGAATACTTTCTCCATATTTCTGTGGCAGCGCTGTACTCTATAACTTTTTTTGTAATAAATACATTAAGGCCAAGAACATTGATAAATACAAAAAAAAAGAAATCTCGTAAGCACTGTAGGTGTCTCCTTTACAAAATACTTGTCATGAACCGAGTGGAGGATATAGGCTCTTTTTGTCCTAGTTTTTGTTGCTTTTATCCAACGACAGCTCTTGTAAAAACAATGGTTAGGACATTATTCAATGGTATTTCAATGGTGTCTCAGACAAGTCACCACCAGAAACAAAAATAAAAGCTGCCCTCTTGAGTGTCTAGGTGAGGGCGTCCAGCGGCGGGCTCAGGGGAAGGAGGGGGGAGGGGCATCCATCCGGCTCTCCACAGCCCCCCGTGGAGCTAATTGTTGCCCTGGGCTTGTGGCTGGGCCATTTGCAGGACCGGGGTGGGCGAGGGTCCGCAGGGGGAGGGTGTGGCGCTGCCGGCAGCCGCGCCAGTGGGCTTGATCCAGGGCAGGGATAGCAGGGAGGCCCCCGCCGTGGTGGTGGTCGTCATGGTGACCTGGATCATCTGGTCGCGCTGGATCAGCCTGATCAGGCCTTTGAGGCGGTCCAGGGAGGTCTGTGTGTCACTCTGCTGGCCCAACAGGCGCTCCCTGACGTCCATACATTGCTGGGAGGAGAGAGAGACCATGGGTGTGTCAGCCATTTAAACAAAGACCTTATATTGTAGGCATGTCTGGCCACTCGGCAGCCATCTTGTTAACACCTCGGGGCAGTTATTAGGAAGGTCGTATCTAAATGAATAGGGAGAGAACCATAACTGCACTTTCAATGGTGGCAATGCCAATCTGATAAACAAAACCCTGTTTTAGAACGTCTCGTGATTTTGCCCCAAAATTCAAGTTTTTCTTTACCCCACTTCTTTCTGCTACGCATGCATCAGTGCAACCACACATTTGGCTACACAGGTGAAGGTTCGGCTTTTCTTCCAACCTCCAAATTTGTCGTTAAAACTTTTCCCATGGAGTTCCTGACTCCTTTAAAAGCATTCAAGATGCTCACACTCAACCCATCCCTGCCGAGGTGTCAATCAAAATCTAAAGGTAATTTAAGTGGGAGTGAGAGTTAGCATAGCAACGCAGTAAAAATGAGTCGGCTAATCTAACGGCCTACCGTGAGGGTCTGGTTGAGTCTCTTATCCTGCTCCTCTAAGTGGGCGCACTCATTCTTCAGCTCCATGTTCCTCCTCAGCAGCCGCCTCTTCTCTTCCTGTCGAACTGCACGCACACGCACGCACATACACACGCGCACACATGCACGCACGCACAACAGACCCATCAGCATAACTGTAGCATAAATACATAAATAACCATAAACACCATCTAGTGTTCACATTTTTTTTAAGAGAGTAAAACAAGATTAACATTTGTATTTAAATCTCAATTTAAAACATAACATATATTTTTTTATAATTATTATAACAATAAATATACTGTATATTTTTGTTTATTCCTCCTGACAGCAGCCTCCAAGCCCCAAGTTCAGACAACAGCATTCTCACCTGTCTTGTGTGTAACATAGGACTGGACGAAGTTCTGCGGCCATGACATGTTCTCCTTGTTCAGGACCTTTGATAAAATAGTGAGATAGCAGTAGGATTAATAGGTTAGGTGCCCTTTCCGTTTGTTAAGACCTGTACAGACCCCTCACCTGTCAGTGTTGTAGTTTTGTTGTGTGGGTGGTTTTTAAAATGCAGTTTTGTACAAAACAATCAATAAGAGCACTTTTAATAGTAATCTACTGTATGCGTAGAGTGGTAGATTCTCAGCCCTGCCTCCGCAAATAGACATTTATTCTGCAGCTACTGTAGCTATACTGCCACAACTCGCATTGAATCAAGGAATGGAGATAGGAGTGTTTAGGGTAGAGGTATCGTTGTGTACATACTACATACTAATAATGTGTGAAAATAAATAAGCCTGAAAAACACACAGTAGCTTATTGGTATGATATGTATGATATGTACAAATTCATATCAAAAACCCCATCTCTACTTTAATATGTCGTATGTATCTCATTCTATACGAATAGCGTAAGCGTACAGTATTTTACAATATGTTGTGAGGCCGCGTTCAGACGTAACTTCTATTTGGAAACTGTCGGCCTCTTTTTAACATTTTAACCCTATGGAGAAGACAGGTGCTTTTCTCAGCAGCTATGGACTTCTTTTTCCATTGAGAAAAGTTCAACTTCTCAGGAGAAAACGCCCTACGTATTCCGCTTTTTGACAGTTGACCAATCACAAGTGGCATGGTGAGACCTGGTGTCTCCCATAACAACCGTAACATTAACCGCTTTTAATCAAAAAAATAAGTTATGTCTGAACGCGGCCTAACCAGGTGAAAATGTGAAGGTTGTAATACCTTCTTCTGGCACTTGGGGCAGTACCACACCCCTCTGGGTGGGGTTTTGAGCGGAGGCTGCAGGCAGTTGGGGTGGAAGGCGCGGGTGCAGTTGTGACACGGCTGGAGTTCCCCCTCCTCCTTACAGATGGCACAGTGGTCATCATGCTCCAAGTCCTCCTGCACAGCCCGGCAACACAACACACACACACATACACATCAGTCAAGTGTTGTTGTTATTTCAACAAGTGCCTCGAGTTCACTCCTTGTGACGGCCGGCCTCACTGTTTACCAGTAACGGCGTAATCCGCTGAAAAGGGGGGCAGAGACTCCCTTCTCATCTTATCTCCGTAATTAAATTCTAACAAGCTAGGCGGCGCCAACGCCCTCTGCGTATGATTTGGAGCAGCCGGGCCCTGATATGAACCCTGAGGGTTTCCTGATATCAGCCTAGATGGCGAGTGAGTGATTTGTTTTGGAGTGCGAAATGCCGGACTTAAAAAAAATGTAAAAATAAAAAGTAATGGGACCGTCGTTTCCCTGATATCTGTGGTAATGCTGGCAGTCAGGGAAATGTCAGCACTCTAATCGAGAGAGAGAGAGAGAGAGATCATTTTCATGCAGGTGGTGACTTGTGAGACTGACGTCCCTCCTCCCCATACAAACACACACACACAACCATCTTGTCCGTCATGGCGTTCACTAGCACGGACGGCACCTTGGAAAGGCGTGACAGCCAAACACCGATCGGCAGAGGCCAGGCACCAGAGTTGGCGAGTTAAGCCGAGGTACAGGCACAGACGCAGTGGTCACAGCTGCCGCACAGGACGAGAGAGACGCATTACTGGCGATAATGAGAGCCGCTACAGGATTGGTCCAGTTTGGGAAAATCTCCACAGAGGCTTGTCATGTTGAAGTGTTGCGATCTGCCTAGCGCTATACGCGCTTGCGTCTGGTGTGTGTAATAACTTTTCTTTATTCTAAGGCCTGTACCCTTGTGCAGCTGCACAGAAACGCAAAAAAATGTAATCAAAGAACAAATTAGTTGTTTTGCGACATGAGGGAATACCCCGGCATTTTCATTACGAACAACAGCGTGCACACACAAACACGTATTGATATTAAACACTGTAGCAGACACACACACACACACACACACGCACAGATAAACAAGGCAGCACTGTCAGTGCTGAGGCTTGTACGTACCTTCCAGCAGAGATCCTCTGTGTCTAGCGTGTGGATGAGAAGCGGAGAATAGGTTAGTAGCCGCCAACAGGTTGAGACACAGAGCTAGACAGGAGGTGTTAGCGGTAAAGCCATGCGGGAAGCTCTGGGGAAGGCAACTCATTTCAGGCAACAGAATGTTATTAGACAAGCTGGGAGAGCCAGGTCTCGCGCTGAATTCTTATCAAGACCACCAGTACTGGGATTCGGAATAACACCTCGTCCCAATTACACTATTTTCCTTGTCGGTTTTAAGTGCTAGCTAAATGTTGTTTACAATGCAGACTGCTGCGTGCTTGTGTGTTGGTATCACTTAGGAAGGAAATTAGCTAGTTTTATTGGGTTAGTCGGTGCATAATTGTGCCAGTCTCACTATGGGCCCCTATCATGATCACAAGTGAAGTGTGTTTTACCTCGTAGGAAAAGTGGGTTGTTCAGGTAATTTGATGCAAGCCGCTTGCGCTGGAAGGCAAAAGGGAAGAGAACATTTCAGTAAAACCAAGACAACATATTTCCCAAGAATAAATATTCATATTTTGCATAGAGCTATTTAATGGAAATATGTATGCATTAGCAAAGAGCTGGTAAACCTTTAAGTGGGGCTCTTAACAGTGTAGTTCACATTAATGACGTCTAACAATTATGGAAATGTGCTGTGTGCCCTGCTAAGTATATACACAACATCTTACCAAAGTAAAATAATTGCTAGACACGCTAAGACCATTGCACGTGAAATAGCCAGACCTTTTGAATAATCATCAGATAAGTGAATCCTCTGCAGAATTATGTATTTATTTTCATTACAATGGGTATGTACAGTATGCATGCAGAATGAACAGTATTTCATAACCTCCCTGTTTTGTATCAGTCTGAAATGTCTCATATACACGAAGGTGGGGGAAAGGGGGACCATAAAACATGTAATCCTTCTACTTTAATCTTAGTCATTTTGAATGTCATGAGCAGAGCAGAATGATTTGTTTTCTAAAAACAATTTACAGATTTATTCAATAAAACCTGCACATCATTATTTTGAAGGACATGCACTCACCTCTGGTTCAAACAAACCACTGTAGGCCGGGTTGGCAGTGCTCCTTCTCTTCCTTTCCTGTCTCTTCGTCTGGATCTCTGCCAGAGAGCCGCAACACGGAGACAGTTTGTACCTGCGTACTTCCAACATTAACACAAGCTATGCAGCACTAGCTGTCACGCGCTACCCCACTTTCGTCGATAAAGAGGATTTAGTGTGGAGTACTCGTTATGTAACCACCTAACCGACTTGTCTCAATACTCCTCTCCTGAAATTTGAAGCTGCCTAGTAATGTTAAAACATTAAAACATAAGTGTTTCATTGAATTGTGTCCGAATTACCTGAAAACTATTCAACTAAATTACTTTTGCTACCGGATAACGAACCAGAAAGTGGGACATTATTCATTTGAGATGTCTTTTTATGTTACTTCAAGTTGCTTCAAATGAGGACATACCTGTATTTAAATAAAACTAGGATTCGATTTAAATGACATTTAATTGCATACAGTATTTAGAGCCTCACAGTTGAAATACTCTTGGCATTGCTGGCAGGCCCTCCGAACTGAGTCAAACCCCCAAACTACTCTGAATGCTTGTGTGTCTTACCTTCCAAGTGCTCTGTAGTGACCAGGCCCAGGGCGACCATGAAGGCAATTTTCTGTGAGAAGCAAGTGGTGCAGCATAAAACAACACACATTAATGACTTGACTTAAAAAAATTAAAATAATAATAAATGCAAAAAGGGAAAGATTTTAGAATCTCTTGAGAGAGGAGCACAAGGTGTCATGCTGATCTGAAGTAACCCTCACTGAGGGGAAGATGTGAAGATGAAGAGTAGGAGATTGGGTTCGGGTCTGGAGGACCCTTGCGCTATGATTGAAGCATTCTCCACATAAGAGGATTTCTTCCTTCTGGAAGGTTCTTGATGAGCTTTTCACACCTACATCTCTTTTGATGCTTACATAATCATAATGCTGCTGCATTTGTATCCATTTTATTTTATTTTTAGTATTTCAGTAGTGGCTTCTCCAGGAGAAAATAATACAGTTTGGTAATGACAGTAACTGTATTTCTCCCAGATAATCCTACATTTATGATTTATTTGTAAATAATTCTTTAAATCAAGAATAGTCCGATTTGAAAGCAGGCAACACATTGCCTATGTGCACATGCAGTCATATTCCACTATTCTACAAATCTATCTATTGTAGAATAGATTTTCAATATCTATTGAAAATTTCAATATCTATTGAAAATCTATCAAAATAATAGTGGAATGTGTGTGTGCATGTAATCATAGTCAATGTAGTTAAAGAATAATTATATTACTGTTCTTTCTGGATATCTGACCTCTGGATCTTCTTCCTTTTTCTCACTCGGGGGCCTCAGGGAAGGGGTAGCCTCCTGGGATGGAATGTCACCCTGGGTCCCTGGAGACCCCTGGGAACTGCTGGGGACCTGGGGCTGGATTATTATTACCTGGTGGCACACACACACACACAAACATTAATTAAGGAGTAAAGGGAGTATTAGTGTGAAAGTAGACTGTATACTGTGCCCATTGTATTTACTAGTTTACTATTTGCTACTGTCTGGTAATGGATATAGCTGATATCTAACATGATTATAAGCATTCTGTAGTCATTTTGTATTATTCTAGTATGTATTTCATGCTATATTATCTTAGCCATAGCATAAACAGTAAACATTGCGATATAAAACAAATATTTTCAGAATTTTTGGTGCTGAATGGTATGTGACATAACCTATTTATGTTCCAGGACGAGCGTTTGATTTGTGCTTTTACTGAAGTCTGTCTTTTTGTGTGTAATGTGTGATTATTCTGTCCAATCACAGAGAGGACTCAACAGACCTTTTACTGAAACAAGTTGCTCTGTATCTAGGGACTAATGTATACACTAGTACAGATGATGATAATAAATAAACTAATAATAATACATATATATATATATATAAAACTAATACAAAAATATGTACAAATAATAATAAATATAATTACAAATAATAAAAAAGATGGCTGAAGCAGACAAACAGCGTTAACCAGGCACAGGGCCAGACGGCCACCTTGTTGTCTGCACTGAAGGGCAGCGGCTGCACCTTGACGGCCTCTGGCACTCCCGCCGCTCGGCCACCGGCAGCGGCCGGGGCGATGATGGCGTACGCCACGCCTGGCCCCGCCGAGCTGGCGTGTTGGCTGGCACTGTCGGACTCCTGCCCGGCGGACGGGCTCTGCGGGGGGTGCGGAGGGGGCGGGCTGTCTCCCTGGTGCTGGAGGTGGCTGAAGGTGCTGTTGGCCGTGGGCAGGGCCGGGCCCTGGCTCTTGGGGCTGACCACAGCGGTGGCCCTCTGCAAGCTCAGGGGCCGCAGCTCCTGACACGGGCTGTGGGGAAGGCTTTCTGGGATCTGGGTCTTTGGCCTGACCTGGAGGAGCAGGTTAGCCACGTCAAACACACACACACACACAAGAGAGGGTATGACTTCCTGCTAATCTGCATCTGGATGGACATTAACCCTGCCTTCTAAACTACAGCTGCGTTAGATGACGAACTGCAAACTGGCGGCCCCATCTGGTCACAAGACAGAACTGCTCTGTTATGTCTTAACAGCTTTTAGTGAAAAGTTTACATTTTTATTTTCCCGCCTTTTTTCTCTCTCACTGTAATGGCAGGATTCAATTTAGGCATCAATATACGAATACTACTTTTAACATAAGGTGTCATTTTTACACATCTGTTTGTATTCCCCAAGAATAGACACCCTCCTTCCGTCTTTAGACTACAAATGGTCATTACTGTATCTGCACTCAAAGTAGTGGGTGTGTGATTGTCATTATCCCGAGTTTGTCAGTGTTGCAGCTCTGGTCTTTATGTTCACTACCACCAGACCTCCTTGCTGTCAGCCTGTTGCTGTTTTAGTGACAGCAAAATAGAAATGAAATCACCTCGCTGTCTTTCACCCCAAACGTTCACATGATGCAGTGTAGATAACCTGTCAGTCACTGCAAACGCACACACAGAGAGAGAGAGAGAGACAGACGCACTCTCTCTCATTGTCGTCGACTCGCCCGCTCACTCACTCACTGAACCAACCACAGACAGTTCCACACGCACGCCGACACACTGCTGTGCCCCATGAGTGTTGATGCATGCCCGGACGTGAGCGGGGTCTTAATGCAGTCTTCTGTCCAATAAGAGAGTGGCTGGGCAAATATTTGTGTGTGAGAGAGAGAGACAATCATTTGTGAATTGACTCATTACAAAGAATATTTGTCTTAGCCTATTGGGGTCATTGACACATACAAGATATATTTCTGCTCCGTTTAATACACTGTGGATTGTGTTTGAGCCGAAGCCTTCGGTCGGTAATGGAGTGTGCTGCCATCCGGTGGCGATTCAAATGCACTGCACTAGGGTGCACTAATGTTAGCAGCTGGCTTTAGCTTGTTGGAAGCAGTTGCAGTTTCAGTGATAAGAGCAGAGCTCTGCCTCCAACAGTGGTCTGATTGATCAACACCGGCTAAAGTGGACAAACATAACTAGAAACAAACAAAGAGATCAATGGCATCTAGCCCTCACAACAAATTAGCAATCTCTTATCATGATGCGGGTTATGTTTCTGAGGGATTGGGAGGCGTGTGTGATTGTTTTTCACTGCTAGAGAAGAAAATACAAGAGGGGGAGAGCCTTTAGAGCTTGTGTTATATGTGCAATTTATTAACCCTGGAAGAGCCATTTTAGTCCAAAGAAAACATCACTTAGCGCTCCAAAAAACACATTTGCTAATTTTTATTTTTATTTTTAAGACTACATTTACATACCCAATAGGTTATATTGTCTTGCCATTGATGGTACATTTGTGTTTTTTTTAAAGAAACATTTGTAAATGTGTATATTGGAGGGCTATGTGACGTATTTATCTCCTCTGGTCGTACAGGGTTTTAAAGGGACCCTCCTCAATATGTTCCTGCGATTACATGTGACTGTTGAAAGCATGTACCCCTTCAGCAACTGAGTATTCATCTCTACTCCTCCCCTCACAGCTCTCATAGCCTTGCACTGCTCCCTACCCCTCCGCTGCAATCACAGGCTTTAGTGCACAGTTGCATTTCAAATATAAAGTGAGTAAACGGCACTATGGTGCAAACCAAGATATCGTAGCTATAAACATGCACTCATAATTCAGTTCAGGTACTTCAAATCATGTCGATTTAACTACTGTCTATATACTATCATATTTTATCCTATCCTATTCTATCTCCTGTCTATGCTGCTTTATCTAGAGGGCAGGGGAATCTAATCTAGTCTAATCTATAGGCATGATTAGAATACATAACCGATTGACGGCAAATATCTCAGTTAAGGATTTTCCCCTCCCTCTCTCTTATTCTTAAGTCTATATCGCCGCAGGCAACACATTGCATTAGGATGTACTGTGCTGCTGTAGCCGGTGTGTGGGTGCGTATGTATGTGCACGCACGTATGTGTTCACGTTGGATACCTGAGGTAGCACGGTGGGTGCTTGTCCAGCCAGTCGATGCAGAGAGCTGACTTGAGGCACCTTTATGGGCAATGCTGTGAGTGTTCCCAGCATCTGTGCGTGTGTGTGAGAGAGAGAGAGAGAGAGAGAGAGAGAGAGAGCGAGAGAGAGAGAAATATAGTTATGCTAAGTAATACTACTCGCATTATGCCTAACACTATAGAAATGGAATGGCAGTCCCACTAAATATTGATACATTTTCAGAATACTGATACCAATTGTTTTCAAGGTCAATGTGTGTGACCTTGACCGCTTCAAAAATGATTCAAAGGTTTAAGCTGCGCGTCTTAACGGCTGGGTTCTTCATAAAGCCAAAATGTATTTGTATGCATTCTGTAGCCACACTAAAAAACATGTCTACTCTTTGGCTGGTTAGTTTCAGTTGCATTCTCATCATCGTATACACCAAATAAATATCCATCCATCCATCCATCTTCTCCCACTTATCCGGAGTCGGGTCGCGGGGGCAGCAGCTTCAGCAAGGGACCCCAA